>QWTY01052826.1:0-27738 GCA_008033365.1 Pseudorectes ferrugineus | reverse complement strand
CCTTCTCTAGGTTGAGCAACTCCAGCTCTCTCAGCCGGTCATCATAAGAGAGGTGCCACCTGATCACCTTCACGACCTTCGTTTGGACTCTAACAGGCCAATGCCCTTTCTGTTCCAGGGACCCCAGAGCTGGACACAGCACTCCAGGCGGGGTCTCACAAGAGCGGAGTAGAGAGGCAGAATCACCTCCCTTGTCCTGCTGGCCACACTGCTTTTCAAAGGAAAACCCAAATCATACTTATCTACCATCTTCTTAACGTAAATCAATTTTTTGTTTCAAAAATATATAGTAGTGTAATTCATACTTTTACAGTAGTCTGTGTTGTTCTTTTAATGAAATATATGTGAGATACAAAAATCACGTATTGAACAATTTTTGAGAGAATTTGTTGAAAATTGTGGATTTTTTAAGAGCTATGACAAAATGCTTCATTCACTTACTGTTAGTAGGATTCAGGAAGCTTTCTCCTGGAAAGGCAGCCCCAAAGTAAGGCTTTTGAAAAGCCTTTATAGCCTCTCAATTAAACCAATCTGTGTTAGCAGTAACAGTTTAAAATTTAAGAGCCACTTTCATTGAGAACTCAAATGTGTGGACAGTGCTGATTCTCACGTGAAAACCGAATGAATCACAGAAAAAACCCACCTAACCCAATCCCCCAACCTTTCCAAATAATCTGAGCCATAATAATGGGGTTTTATATAGCTTAAGTGACAAATAACTTCATTGTTGTGGACTTTATTTGATTTACACTGATAATGTAGGATATGTATTGGCTTTAGTTCTACATAGATAGGGGGAAATTGTTTAAGTTATTGCTTGATCAAAGCAAACACTCTCTTAAGATAAAATATTCTATCATATACATATATTAAGAAAAATTTTTGCAGAGCATAGTTTTGAAAAAATATCATATCCATTTTATTTTGCTTAAGCATACAATTTCCTTAGAAACTAAATTATAACATCTGCAACAGAGTCACAGACTCATAAATGAGAGAGGTTAGAAATTGAGAATTCAATGAGAACTCTCAAAACATTTTGTTAAGTAAGGGAATAATTCTAGTGCCTTAAGGAAAATTCTATTTTCCTTAAATATATACTAATATCCAAGGCCATGTTGGCACCTATGTTACTGTGAGTTTATAAGGTCTGGTTGTTCACATTCTCATACTATCAGTCACCATAGTGACTTTTACTGATTTCTAAAACCCTTAAGCAAAACCAAAAAGAAGTTGAATATATTCCAATTTCCTGTTCTCAAATTCAAGTTTCTTAGTACAAGGGGTGAGTTTTGAAACACTAGATCTGTTTGAATGTTTTTACACACTGAATAAACCTCCTACCAGGTTTCCAGTCAGGAAAAATATCTTTTCCACAGGTAATAGAGCGATCATTTAGTGTACTTTTTTCCATCCCTTTGTAGGACAAGTCATATTTGACATGATCCAGGTACTCAATCATGCAGATTCCCTGACACAAATTTGCCTTAAACATTATGTCCTTATCCCCATGCTCTGGTTTCCTGTCACATATCCTATTTTTCAGTGTCAATTTCTCTATCATATTGCTCTCTATTTTTTGTTAAATAATCTTAGCAAATGGTGTGACAGCTTGTGGTTTATTGTGCATGAGGTGGAATGGGCCATGGCTGGTGAGGCCGTTCTGCTGCCCGAGGATACCAATTTGCCAGGGAGGAGCCATCTGCACTATGCCCTGACAGTGGACTTCAGAAGCAAAGCTGTTCTTTACATCTGTATATCCATACTTATATGTATATTAATACTTATATAGCACTGCAAACAAATATTTATAGGTCTATAGATTGTGTTTAAAGACTGATGAATCACACCAGTTTCAAACTTCAAAACACGCCAACTGGATTTGATGTTCAAAAAGATAACACATTTCCAAGTGCCTAGCTCTAAATCACTTTCAGTCACGATTTGCACTTGCACAGAAAAATTGGTACTTAAAGCTTATGTCCTGAACTAGCTGTAACTTAGTTTCACAGAGCTGGTTCCATACAGTGAGCATTGATGGCTATATTATGGATGAGCCTGATTTTCATTAGATTTGAATTCCTCTGTGTGTCAAATTCCGTACAGAATAAATATCTACTATGCAGTGTACATGATAAAGTATAGCAATTTCAAGTCCTCTTAGGTATTTTTCATTTAGCACTGTTTATTTTCTAAATAGCAGATAGATTTCTTCATTTTGGCATTGGATTTCCTTTGTTTCCCATATTTAATAAAAATACAAAGAAATTCCATTTAACCAAAGAATAAATTATGTTCATATTCCAAGTAATTGTCATAATATTAAAAAACCCATGAAATTTCCCTGGTGATGAGTTTACACTATCAAATTTTCTTCTGTTGAAATAATTTTAGATATCAGCTTTAGATGAGAAGGTTTTTGTTACATTAATGGGAAAAACATGGAGTTGTTTACAGGAACCTCCTATATGGCTACTAAAGTACAAATTAGTGATTTATTTAAAGGAGTATGTCTTTTATATCTCAAGGCTACACTATGAAGATAAGCCTTAAAAATATTTCTATTTATCCTTTTCCAGAGGTGTAATATAATCTCATTTCTTTGATATCCCTTCTTCAAAAGCTGCAAAAGTATTGGGATTAACAAGGAAAAAGTCATCACCTAAGGCTGACTAAATCCAGAGTTTTCTGAAAGCAAAATTGTATTTCCAAATATAATACAACATTTCTCTGTAAGAAATATTTTATACGTATATGTAAGAAGCATTAGGGTGTAAAGAAAGATGAAGGATTATCGCCAATTTGGAACAAGGCACAAAAGGCTGACTCATGAAAAATGGTTCCCTGGGAACTCTTGAAATCTACTGTAGAAACTCCTGCACCAGGCTTCCCTTCATTGTCATGCATGTCCTCCAAAGAGATTTCATAAAGATGGGGAACCTTTTCTAATATTGCCCAAAGACAATCATAAAGAAAACAGCCTCTGAGGAAGACAGATCGTGCTTCTGAAAGCAATAACTTCAATTTGTGTAAGAGAAATACCAGTACTAGACATGTAGAAATTAATTTGACAAATGTTAATAATGCATTCATGGAAGCCTGGATTCGGGTAGAAGACTAAACTGAGAAACAAACTGCTCAAATTCAGTCTTTTCCAAAAGTATTAACGTGTCTGCCTTATTTCATGTTGAGTATCAGTAACACCTTTTTCACTGTTCAAAGTCTGTGTATGATTTTTCGCTTTTCTCAGCAACCCAGGAAACAGAATGGATAAGATGATGACACATTTTCTTAGGATAATAGCTTTACAGACATAGAATTAACAAGTAATTTAGACAGGAATTAAAAACACCTGGTGATTAAAAAATAATCTCTTTTTCCAATGAAAGAAGAGCTGACAAATAATATCTAATCTACAATTAGTGGTGAAATATTGTTATTTTGCAATGCAAGAAAAATGTTTTATTTCCATCTGAATTTGCATGTTGAACACACAAAAAATTAATTCTTCCAAATATTATCAAGAAGTGATCACATTTCCCAGTCAACTTTTAAAAAAAAAATCTATCCATTTGTTTTCCTCCTTCTAAATGTACCTAGCTTGATATATTTTATTCCCAAATGTTAGAATGCAAATACACTTTAACCACCAAAGTGATGAACTTTCTGGTTCTTCACATTTGCTTCTGGCTACAAGCAATGGACATAAAGGAAAGAGGGGGAATAATCAGGTTTCACTAGCAGCACTCTAGCTCTTAATCTGAAAATAGCAATGTGAGTACATGGAAAAAAAGAATGACCAGGTAAATTTAGGGTGTTCTTAGAACCAGGTAAATATTGTCCCAAATGATGAATGAAACAGCTTGCTTGGTTGATTCCCTAGCTAGTTATAAAAGGAGAGAGAAAGTTACGAGGTGTACCATCAGTACATAGAAGAACTTGCACCTTGAGGTAGTAAAAGTCTACCCCAGGAGATATGGGAGCTGAAATAGCTGAGGAGATATGGCTGAATGCATGAGGGGTTGTAAAAAGTCTGAGGGTTTGTGCCTGTGGCAATCCTTGTGGGTGTATAACTTATCTTTAGACCACGACAGACTAAGATATTTGGACAAAAGATACTCTGGAGGTGAATAACTGACTGAGAGGACGTAGGTCCTGTTCCCACAGTATATACTCACACGATTACTGAGGGGTATTGGAGATGTTTCCTGTGAAGGTGTTTTCTCTGCACGTCGACTCATGAGTGGATTAAATACAGCAGCAAAGGACTGATCTCTGTAGCCCCTTAAACTGTTGTTTCTCTGGATAGATTACTGGTTTCTAGGCTCCCACCTTCTTCAAGAAGGAAGGTTCTGACTGAGCTGAGGAGATACAAGGAGTAGACAAAAACCTCTATAAAAGTCTGAATAAATACTGGCAAACAACAAGCACATTAAATACCCTTGAAAAGATGTAGAAAATGAAAATTTTATTTAATGTGACTATTTCTTCATTCAAATGCCTAAAGTTCTGTAGCTCATATATTGCACTTTTTATTTGTTTTGCAACTCTCCCTTTACCTACAATCATCAACTTCATAGAATAAGTTCAAACCATGAAGAGGAAGCATATTGGAGGAAAAGAACAAATACAAATTACTTATGAAAAGGAACATCAAAGCTCTTGAACTGTCCTAAAAGCCTGCACAAAAATGCAGATGGCTTTCCTTCCTACCTCCCTGATTTGGGCAGAGGGCTTTTTTTTTTTATTGAATTCAAGGAAAATTCTGTACAAGAAGAAGCCCAAATATGGAATACTTAAGGAAGAATGACATTCTGGTGATCCCGCAGTTTAGAATCCAATAAGATGACAGAACTATACTTACAAACATGAGGAATCAGTAAATATTTGATTAATGTTCTGAAGAAGTGAAATGAATAGTAATAAGAAAAGTGGTATAAAAAATGTAGTCACAAATGTTCTTGTGAAAACAACCACCACAGCGTCATCATGGTTTTGGGTTTTTTTCAGAGAATTGGAGTGGCAATACTACTATGATTATGTGAGGCAAGGGTATAAATTCTGTTCATAAAGACCTTGGAAATTTCTGTTAATTTAAACACCTTAAACAGAGAAAGTGTATCTCATTGAAATACTAACACAAGTATATCTATGAAACTCTCAATAACTGCAATAAGCTTTTAGAACAGGCCCTGCAAGACACATGTATTGTGAAATCATGAGTGAATTATGAAAAATTCTGAAGGTCCTTTAGAAAAAAGAAAAATCTTGCTTCTCACAGAAAGTCCTTAATTTCTAAAATGCCTACTGTGACTGAGAACTTTCATCAGAAAAGTCTGAAGAAAACAGATCTTTACAAATGTTCTTTACATATAGTATATTTTTCAGATTAGAATATTTTAAACTACAATGAGAACAAATTCCATTTCTAACCATGGGACCTACATTGGTATCAAGTCAAACAGTCAATACCTTTATTTAAGGCAATGCTCAAGAACTTATTTTTTCTTGCAGCCTACTTCTTTTTAGACGGACCAGGAAGGATTGTATAGGGTGACAAAGAACTGCTCTGTTTTCTCACTCTGTTGAGGCTCTTCCAGAGCAGAAATTTAGGTCATGTAGAAGCACTCACTGTGCTGAGTGTCAACAGCCTTTTCTTGTACCCATTACAGCGGTTAGTACACAATGTCAGCATTTACTGCTGGGTAATTGCAGCTCCCATGGAAGAAGAGGTAACCCCGTAATCAGAGACTATGATTCTGTGATACTTTGGGGTTATGTAGGTGTTTGAGAAGCCATATGATGGCTTGAGTATGTGTGACCATGATGACCATGTGATATGGGGAAAAGTAACATTTGTTCCTGTTTTGAAGTTATTTTATCCACCGTTTTATTCACAATTTGTTTAGTTTTATCTCAAAATATTTTGCAGTTTATCTGCTTGTTTCTTCCTGCGTTTTCTTCACAAATTAAAACAAAGGCTAAAGATCGGATTTAGAATCACCAAATTCAACCTCTGATGGTTTAGCATTTAGAAAGAAGAATGCATTTTTTCGAGAAATGTACACATCTAATGACAATTGCATGCTGTTTTTAAAGGGATACACATTCTGTAAAAACAGGTATCACAGACACACAGCTTCGAGGTCCATCTCTTGTTATTTGGCATGAAGGGTCCCTGAGAAGTTTGCTTCTGAATTGTGATGTTTCTTGCAACGAAGTGATGTTTCTAGGTGATCTGGTAATACAGTATCTGTTGCAGAGCAGGTATTAATGCCTCTAGAGTATGGTGGCTAACTTATTTCACCTGGAAAACAAAGAAAGGTAACCTTCATCTCCCAGCATCACCTATTATACATTTCAACTGGAAAACAAAAATAGTTGACATGCTTTACAGATCTAGACTGGAAGAAGAGATTAAATATACCACACCTATATAACTAAAAACACTAAGCAAAAGCAAACATTTTCTCTCCTTCATTCCACCATATGTGCTATTGGAGAACAGATGCTTTTCTAAGTATAGCAGTCATTAAACTGAATTCTGATTTACTGGGCTGACCTTTCTTTGAATTTATTTTTGAAGATAATTTTCTTGTTTTGGCATAATTTTTAATTTACTCTAGAGATATCAGTTGATGATGACATTTCTGTTTGTAGCAAAGCCTAAACTTATCCTTGAGCTCTACAGTTATTCAGGTGATATTAAAATGAACCTCATGTTTGTTCTTCAGTTGGTGTAGATATATCTTTTACAACTCTATGTATATAAGATTGATAGTGTCCTTAGAGTAAGGATTAACAATCTTCCCATTTTACTGAATAATGCAGAAATCAGCCATTTGGAAATAGCTGCAAATAATTTTCCAGGAATATTTTAAAATAATTTTCACATCCTCATGGATTATAGCTACAATTAAAGATTGAATGTAATTTTTTTATGGCACATTCTATTATGAACAATGTCAATATATTTGCTCGGAAACAAAACTCCACATTTGTAGGAAACCATATCTTTTACCACGGTCTTTTGGATGCTAAACCTGCTTCATGGTGTATATTAATACAGATTTTACCTTTACATTTGGGGAAGTAATTGGTTCTCATTCTTCTGCCTACTGTGAAGGGCATAAATAATACCATGTATTCTGGTGCAGAGGTTGCTAATAATATGTGGCAGAAGAAAGATAAGGAGAAGGAGAGGAGTCCTTATGTTGTCTCTTACTTTCTTGTAAGACCTTTTACTGACTTTCAGAACAGACGTGGTAAGGAATAGTGCAGTCCAATATGTTATGGCAGGATAGCAGACATTGATCTGCTAGGTATATGTGTGCCACTTTTTTTCATTTCTGCAGTAAGTTGTGTGCAGTCTTTTCTATAAATCTCTCAAAGGCTAGTTGCTTTTTACTTGGAAATGGCTACAGTCTTCAATCATTTTGTAGAAATGAAAGTCTCTGGTAGAATGTGTTCTACTCCAGCTACAATTTCAAGAATGAAATATAAGTTTTTCAGCAGGGACAAAAACCCCAACTAACCATCAACAGAAGAATATCACTTACTATGATTACTGTCAATAACATAACAGGAAATCAGAAATAAAGGAACAAGAGAAATCTAAAATGCAAGAGCAGCAAAAATTTCACTATAGAGCAAAATTTTAAGGAGCTGATATATGGTCAGGAATAATATTTATACGATTGATCGAGGAAAACCCACATAACTTTAAATCTTGTTGCAGGTGAATGTCAATTTCTTAATAATCTCCCGTGCTTGCTGGTTCTTGGAGAAGATTTTAGACACTGAGCCATTCTTAATGAAAAAGTATACATCAGGTTCAGTGAGATGGAGCTAGAGGAAAAAAAAGCATGTGAACCATGAGATTAGCTGGTAAAGCAGAATAGTTATGGAAGAGAGATATCCAAAGGAACAATAACTGGCATCAGATGTGCTCTACTCCCAAGAAGGTCTTCTGATAAACTGCCTTTGCCCATGTAGTCTGTATAAAAGATGTGATGTCTGAGCTTCTGGTCCCTGGGTCAAAATAGTAGGGCTGCTCTCAGAGAAACCTCTTCATTATTTCTTTTGGAGTTGTAAATTTTCAGACATGGTATCACAGGTAACAAGAAATATGTCCTACATAATTCCTTTGTAGTTTACTTCTCCAGTTATTGAGTAATTAATTTCAAACAGAGAACGATCATAATTTGAGAGCTGTGAGGACACAAAAGTGTGATACTAATGACCTGGATCACTATGTCACATCCTGTAGGGTTTTTAGCAGATTTCAAAATTCTTGATACAGAAAGATGTAACTACAAACCCATCTTTTGAGAGGGAAGTTACTGGTTTGGTATTTGACCACAAGCTAAACTCCTTTGAAAACATGTAGAAGATTTCTGAGTTTATTCTAAGATTTTTGCTGCTCAGCCAGCCTCTGCTTATTAGCAATAGCTGGAAAACAAAAAGATGATGTGTAATTCTTTTTGCCACTATAGATTCAGATATTTTAAGTAATCTATTATTTAAATGAGGCCTATGCTGCCTTTTCGTTTTGAAGAGGCGAGGGCTGTGGTGTGGAAGGATGGTGTTTTGGAAAGGGTTTTTCCCATTCCCTAAGTTCCAGTGTTGGCCTGAATACTGATGTACACCATTCAGAAATGGCTCACTTAAATCCCAGAATTATGGCCCCCACAAATTTTCCCCCTTGCTGCTGTAACGAGGATAAATAAGCCTTGCAGTGAATCATGGGAATTGTAGAAGTGATCTCATCCTTAACTCCAGGGTGAGTGTAGCTTGCTGCAGCCCTTGTGAATACCTCAGAACAGATACTTTAAGCTTTGACCTGAGAAGATATTAGGAGTAACTATTTATAATATCTCACAGCTCAGCTGGTTAGAGCACGGTGCTAATAACACCAAGGGTGTGGGCATAACCCCTCTACAGGCCATTCACTTAAGAGTTGGACTCAACGATCCTTGTGGGTCCCTTCTCACTCAGAATATTACAAGATTCTGTGATTCTGTAAACTTCTACTTTCATCGTACTTCCTGTGTATTATGTTTACTTTCCTATTTAATCTAATGAAGTAATGAATCTGAAGCACATGGAGTAGCAAACACAGAAACATCAGTTACTGTTCTGATTCGTATTGAGCAAACCTCTGACGTGCCATAAACCCCGGACATTTAAGATTACTTTCACTATTTTGATTCATATGCACTCTAATTTATTAAAGCTGAAAGGGAAAAAGAGAGGACATTAAAAATGTATTGTTCTCTCCCAAGCTTGAATTTCAGGTTCAAATTAAGATTTATTTCTCATAAGTCAACAATATAATGCCAATGTAAAGTACATGTCTCAGTCCTTGATCTAAAGAACAAAGTTTATCACAAAACATTTCTAAAGAAATATGGACTTTCCATCAGTAGGAAATCAGTAGGAAAATATTCAGGTACTTCAGAAATATTTTAGAAAGCTCTCCTTTATTTTGTCCACAAACAATAAGCACTAGCCTGTTTGCAAGGTAATATCAAAACCTACACAAATGTAACAAGAAATTGTGGTGTCCTACTTTACCAAGTAAGTTACTAGCAGTCAAATAAATAAACTTTAATTCCAATTCAGAGAGTTTGGAGCAAGATTGGATGGACTACTTTCAGTTAGATAACAAATATACATCCTTATTACAGATGACTCCTAGGGTTAAATTGCACTAAATAGATATTTGAAATTTAGAACATACTAGTGGCTCTGCCTCAACATCCCCTGTATACATCTAATATAACCTTTTTTCTGCAAGAAAGCTGAAGTGAAGCTCACGTAGAAGACCTGGGGTCTGCCCACTTTCTCTGCGTAAACTAGACCTATTCTTTTGTGAAGTGTCATTCAGCCCCCGGGGTATTTTTACCTGTAAAGATCTTCCTATCTGTGTATATTCATGTTGTATGATGTGTGCAGAAACAAGTTCTGTTAGTTTGTTTGTTTTCCCAGAATATCTTTGGTTTGTTATTGCTTACAAAGAAATTTAATTTTCAGGAGAAATATCTAATTTTCCTTCTTCAGCGTTCATACAGCAAAGAATTTTTTTTGACTCACAATAAATTTAAGATTTTCTGGAACACATTATTGAAGACTGTTCTTGGGAATATTATGAGCCGAAGCTCCATATAGAACAGCAATTACTTCCAGAGTGTACTACATCCAGAAAAATAGGCTACAAGGAACAGCAGTAATCCAGCAGCCAAAGACGATTGCAGGATGAATAAAATGAAAGCAGAAAGTGACAGAATACTTCAGAAACAGTACTAAGCTTGTATATACCTTGTTAATTTGTTTAATAGGTACTAGCATTGAACAATACTAGATTTTTCAGTTTGCTTTAGGGTTTTTTATTGTGAAAAAATAGAATTTTTTTTCTTTGACAGTGTTCAAATCAATTTTGAACATTTTTAAAATAAAAGAAATAGACTAGATGATTTGTTTTCAAAGTTTGTTCTCAAATTCTTCTTGTGACTCTCTAAACCTTTACTATTCCAAGTTGATTTGATGATACAATATAGTGTCCATCTTCTTTTCTTTTCCTCTTCACTGCCTCTTAATTTCCTTTTGTTCCACAGAGACTTATATTAGCAGCAGTACTTTTTCATCTGGAAATTATGAAATTTATCTCTTCCTGATAACATTCCCTCCCTTTCACAACTTGAAAATACATTTGCTGTAATTTCGGTGAAATATAGTTAAACTAAACAAATTTCTTTGACATTAAAATTTGTTACTTCTGTTTTGGAGAAGACCCTGTACTACAGAGACCTTGCTGAATTTTTCCATCTCTGTTATTTTTTTTTCTCTTCGGCACAGGAAAAAAAAACCCTCATATCAATGTCATTCTTCATTTAAAACTTTATTACTCATCTATTTACAGTTTAAGCATCTGCTGAACGGTTTATTAATCAAAAATAGACTATGTTGTGTTTATTCAATAAGGAATGCAATCCTTCTTGACATTTAACCAAATAAAATTTTATTTTGCAGAGTAGTTTTATCTCTAGTTGTACCAAAATAACAGAAAGAATTTTACAAGATAATTCTGAGTATATTATCTTGGCAATTCTATTGTAATTTTGATCAAATATAGTCTATACCTTAAATTCACTATGCAAGCCTGAAAGTTCCCAAGTAGTTTTGCAGAAAAGCTGTTACCAAAAGTGAAATATCAACTCTATTATTCCACCGTGTAAACTATGTGAATAAAAGCAATTCTTTAATAAAAATAATTAATTTCTGGCTCTTATTGTTTTAATGTTGCTGGATCCGTTTTTTTTAGCATAAAACTGCTCAATAGGAAATCATATTTTATATGAGACAAAGATTTCTGTTTTACTAGAGTTAAACAGAGGAAAAAGACAAAGATTACAGCATCAAACCCAGAATAATGTTTACAAACACAATAGTGCACAATTGAGTTACAGAAAATGGCTTTTTACACAGGGTTATTTTTCTGAGCTTATATATATATGTATATATATGTATATATAAACACAGATACAAACTTTCAATATGTTTTCAGCGTTACTGTACTATTTCTCAGCACTTGGATACAAAGAAACCTAATGTGGAAATTTCTCACAATGCTGAAATCTTATTTTTATTGCATAGATAAAAAAAAAACCCAGATGATGGAGTGAAAGTCAAAAGCAGTATCCATATATTATCTTGGAAGAATCATGCCTTCTTTAGATTAACACAGACATCAAGGAAGTGAACAAAATTTTATTCACTCTGAGATATTCTTAGGTTTTTATGATGTTTTTTCTCTTTCTGCACAAAGCATTGCATTTAGGATGTATCATACGAATTTGACTAGTTTTCTTGGATTATTCATCATGAACTCACACATCTGTTCCATAGACAGAGTCCACTTGTTCCATTTGCTCTGAATGAAAGCACATTTCTTAAACAATAACCAAACTTCAGTTCATAACTCTTGAACTGAGATGATCTAATAACTTTACATTGGCTTAAACGAAAATGTTTTGTTTATTTTAATGTAACAAAACAAATTTCATGACAGGTGTTCTACTTACTAATGAAAACCATAGTACTAACCCTTGTAAAAACATTCTAAAATGTAGTGACTTATTCCTTGTTTTAGAAAATATTGCTAACCAGGGATGTCTATAAAAATGTCAATAATTTTATGATCTCTAATTGCATAGGAAAACATACTGGAACCTGCTAACATAACAGTTCACTTAAATACTGTACATGGCATCAGGGTATTTACAATGTATGATGTTGTAAGGTCATCCATCCATTCATTGAAGAGACTTTCAAAGACCACCTAGTCCAACTCCCCTGCCATGGTCAGGGGCATCTTGCACTAGATCAGGTTGCTTAAAAATTCATCTAACCTCACATTGGATGCTTCCAAATATGGGGCATCCACAGCTTCTCTTGGAAACCTGTATAAGACAAGATAAAAAATTCCCATATCAAAAGCCAAATCATGGTGAGCCATATCCCAAGGGACACTGTGTTAACCTTTAGAAATAAAAATACCGTGCAGTCATTTAACCTCATCCTTTTGTATGAGTCATGAACTAAAAGCTTGCTTAGCAATTTTCCCAGTTTATCCACCAACACATTTTTCAACTCGTGGAAGTGTCCTCAACAAAAGCAAGGTGGGAAATAAAGGAACAGGATTAGCATGAGTGTTGTATCTGCCTCCAATACATATTCTATTCTCATTTTTGGGTGAAGATACTAAGACTCTTTTTTAATATTTAAATATGAACTATGTGGAGACAGGGTTAATTGAGACACGTGACTACATTTTATGACTTAGATCATACCTAGAAGGTAACGATAAATCTTAACTTTAAGAAAATCTCTGACAGAACATAAGACAGCTTTAACTTTACTTACTTGGGGAAGTTTGTGCAGAGACAGAGTATCCTGAAAAGCAAGGTGGTGTGAAGACTCAGCACTTCTACCTAACAGTTCCTGTGGCTTGAGTTTCCAGGTCAGTGTATCTGGAGAAGTTAGCACCATCCAGTCTGGTAACTGAAAGATGTAATTTATATCTACGCCAACTTCAAAAATCTCTAATCTACTGCCTCAAGTGAAACTACTGCGTTTGCCTCCAGTTTCCATCATAATTACATCCCATGCAGTGTTTCTCCGATCTTAGAACAACGTCCTCACAAAATATCCTTTTTACCTGTTCTCTCCAAGTCAACTCAAATGCACACTACCTGCCTGATTAAGCACAAGAAAGTGAATCAGATCCTGAACTTTGAAACTCCTCACCTTATTTATGGTACAGTTCTTGGCATTTTAACTAGTCTTAGACTGCCAGCTGCATAGGATAGCAACATGAAAAGATACTTGGACTTAGCTAAACATTTATTTCTACACTGATCTATTGCATCTATTCCAGTTCATACACTTAAATTAAAATCTGCATTAGTGAAGTTCTAACTCAAAAAATAGTTACCTTCTCCTTGTAATAGCCTTTCCTGATATATCTTAATGATCACTTCTAACATTCAGGATTACCACTGTGCCTTTACTGTTATTCAAATTTAGTATTTTTGCTGTATTATCTTCTATAATTTAATAACTTTTTCCTCTAATATCAATATCAGCTGTTTCCAGGTTTAAAAATGCAACATATTTTGTTATATTTCATACATTCTGACATTCATACATTATTCCATTCTATTCAATTTTTTTTTAAGTTCAGGATTTTGATCACTGCTACGGCTGTTTAGTAATCTCAATGCTTATTTTCTTACAAATCTTCATTTAGAATTTGAGTCTGCTCAACTTTAATCTTTTATGTCTGTTATATTAGCTATATCATATCTAGGCTATTGTATCAGTACTATAACAAGACTTTTTAATATATGTATCCTATATTCACTTTTATTACTATACGAAATAATAAATTCCTCAAATAACAATTGGAATTGTTGGCCACTTTTTTGGAAAAAAACAGCTACTTCTTTCCTTCTGAAATTTTAATTAAATTTTGTTAGAAAAAATTTTGTAGATGTTATCAATTGGTTCCAGTAGAATAAGAGAGAATTTTCCACATTGCACACTTTTTTTCAAAAGTTAATTCTTTAATATCATGTAAGAAGGGGAAAAATGTCATGGGATAGGGAAGTGCCTTTCAACCATTATCAAACTCTTTTCCCATACGTCAAAGACCAAGAGCGTTAACTTTCTTTTTGTAATTGTTTTCCTTCACTGTGAGTAAAATATAAAGAAAACAATAAGCTTATATCAAAAATATGCGGTTAATTATCTGATTTTCTCAGTTATTTTCTAATGCTATCTCTTTTGCCTTATCCTTCTTATTCACCATTCATGAAGGATGTCAGTTCAGCTTTAAAGTATCCTTTCCTTGCTTATCCATTTTATGATACCATTCCTCAATTCCATCATTCTTAGCAAAATCTAGTACCTCAATATCTAGTTGACACTGTTTCTTCACTCATACTTCTATTATAGTTCTTTCATCTTTTTTTCCCCTTGTATATATTTTTCTGAGCCATCTCTTTTCTCCTTTTCTGGGTCTCTGGTGTACTAGTCTACAGAATGCAGATGGCTAATTTTGTCTGCTGTCACTATTTTTAGGAGTAAAATACTCTTAAAAATACCTGGCTTAGTGTGGGGTATGTTGATATGATGAGACTTGAAAAGGAGCTGGCAGAGTGACTGTTTAGGAGGAACTCAGACAACGCAGCAGAAGTTCTGAGCCTTGTGCCCACTCTCAAGAGTGAAGGAGGTATTTCACTCAAGAGTGAAGCAGGGAGAAGGGATTTTATTGACTCTCCACTCTCCTCCTAAGTTATGCAGCAGCTGCCAGGATGCTCTGTACTTCTTTTTGTCTGGAGCTTCAACAACCTC
Source organism: Pseudorectes ferrugineus (assembly GCA_008033365.1). Lineage (NCBI taxonomy): Eukaryota > Metazoa > Chordata > Aves > Passeriformes > Pseudorectes > Pseudorectes ferrugineus. The sequence continues at coordinate 12,822 of QWTY01052826.1, read as the reverse complement.
CATGCCTGTCATATTATCACAGAAACAGTGTTTATCCTCAAGGACAAGGAATTATTCTCTTTAGGAGATACAAAAGCTGCATGAATCTTTTTTTTTCCTACCATCTCAGTTGGTGTCAGGTAAAATACTAAATTTAGGGTTTTGTCTACTGGATAGCACATTTTATTTAAGGTTGCAGTTCCACAACTTTATTTTTTGGGAGACGAATATAAAAGACCAGGATCATCTATCTCCTAAATATAAAGTGACATAGGATGCCATCAGGGACATATGCTTCAGGAACTCTTGCAGGATGTGGTTTGTGTTATGCTAAATGAGAACCATTCAGACATGTAGATTGCAGGTGCTGTCAATAACTTCATTAAATTACTGTAACACTTCAAATACATTTTCCAGGAGATTTTTTTCTACATCCAGGGCAGTATACTCTAACTCTCTGTAACATATTATCTATAACCAACCTGTCACATGATATTTAGCTGTGATACACTATTCTCTAGACATAAACAGTAAAAACCCCAACAAGTCCAAACTTATTATTTACCTATGGATTGCTTCAAATTTAGAAGCAAAATTTTAAAAAATCACAGTAGCTTCTTCAGATTCCCATATAAATATCTATACTTAATATTAGCATTCATGCTTAAATATTAATACAAAAGTCTAAATTTTGATGATTCTACAGCAGGTAGTCCATTGCTACTCTGACAGCTTGTGGTTTCTCAGTCAAAATCTGCCTAATACAATGCTGTTGAATGTTAAAAATATTCATCTAAATCATTATTATTAAACATTTATGGAATCATACTCTTTGGATTTTCTTATATTTCACTGCTGAACTGACAACCAACATAACTTGAACTGATGTTGTAGTCCATTGTCTTTCAAATTCAAAGCAATTCTATTTTAAATTTTATTTTTAATAAATAAATTAATTTTTCAGTTGATGACAAAAGACATTAAGTAAAGACCCACCCAGGTTTGCTGGGAATTAGTCTTGTGTTCTGTTTAGACTCTCATCTTGCTCACTCTTAGAATGAAAATTAGGAAACAAATTTATACTAAACTATTTTCATTGATAATCAGTAACCATGTATTTCAAGTTGTAAATATACCGAAAAAATACTGCAGTTTTTAAAGTCTTTTTAATTACACAAATTCAAAGAGGAAAGAACAAATTCTTCAATTTTATACACAGTTATATACTTTTTTTAGACAATCCCTTTCAAATTACCTCTCTCTTCTGCATTTATAGAAGAAAAATTATCTAGTGAATAGTTTACTTGAAAGGAAAGAGAGTAACAGGTTCTCATCTAAAACTAAAGTGCTGGAAGCTGTGATGAAGGAATTTCAAGTTTTGAATATAAGTTAACCAACAATTCATAAAAAAACCTCCAAAACTGCCTGCTCCTTGAAGAAGAAAGTAACAATACCTATTCATGAGAATAATCTGCCAAGGAGCTTATAAATTCTTACAACATTAGATAGGAAAGAGAAGATAATTTTCAGAACCTGACAGTTATTACTGGACTTGTTAGCAATGTAATGTTCCTGTAGGTTAAGGTGCTGGCAGACATTCCTCAGTAACTAGGCTATAAAACAGTAGAAAACTGATGCTTTATTTTAAAAAAATGTAAATAAGAGTTTTCCATCACTGATTTTGGGAAGACTTTCATTATTCAGATGTTATTAGCTACACTGCCTTGACACACTGCAGTACCTCCAAGTATTAGAGAGGTTAATGTGATGTTTTTACTGACTTTGCTGTTGGCAGATGAGCATTTCTTTTAGACACTATGAGCATACCCAGAAATGATAGAGTTGATGCAAGCTGGTTAGAATAAGAAGCAGATTTTATACATTTTTTTTATAAGCAGCCCTACCAAAGCTCACCTGTGTATGCACAAAAGTTTTCAAATTTCCTAGTTTTTTAGGTCTCTATTTCTTTTGGGAGTTGTTTGTTTTTTAAATTTTTTTTTCAATGAAGGATAAGCCTTTATGTTTATAAATGTTAGGATTTACATTTAAAAAAATCCCTCATCAATTTCAAAGTTTCAAATAGTTCTCATGCTAACATCCCCAAACTTAAGCACACTTTAGCCTATACATATGTCATGGTGAGTTTAATGTATCTTTTTGTCATGTATCTTTGTTAGTCATGTACCCTGTTTTCACGTGCAGATTTTGTGATGCTAACATATTTTCTGACTTTATATAGCAAGATTTGGAAAAAAAAATTTTGCAGCTAGGTTTCTGTGTTTTCATAAAAAAAATTGTCCTTTTGTTTGTGTAAAGTATCGTGGTGGTCCTACAGGGAAAGAGAAGAGTGAAAACCAACATGCTCTCACACAGAACCTGTGGGAACTGCACCCTTTCTGAAGTAGGAAGTAGGTTGGGAGGAAAGGATCCTATAATACTTGAAAAAATAACAGAAGAGACAAGAAAGGGAAAGAAATGTTTGTAAGGAGAGGTACCTAGGAGCAGAAAAAAGTTTTTTCTTCTTTTTTCTTTAAGGGGTTATTCTCAGTCACCTTGACTCCTCTTTCTCTTCTTTCCTTTCTCCCCTCTCTTCCTGCCTCCCTCCACTTCCTCTCCAAAGCAAAAGGCAATTGGGCTTTATCAGGAGACAAACTTCAGCAAAGTCATTCTCATGACTCAATGGACTTTGGCATACTGGTGGTGGTGACTGAGTCACAGAAAGTGTGTTCAACTCCATATTCAAAAGACATCAAAAACCAGAACCGATTTTCTTAGGACAGAACTGTGAGCTGTTTAGGTTTGGTGGAGGTTAGGAGAGCAACAAGAGTAAGTCTAATTCCAGCTAAGCATTGAAAAGAGAAAACACAACAACAAAGTAGAAAACTAATGCAAAAAAATACAAGGTCAGAAGCTTTGGTTTCCCTGCAGTGACTGTTCATGTTTTTACTTCAGCAACCTCTTTTCCTGTTGAGAAAATTACTGTGTATTCCAGAAATGTGCACACATTATCTAATACTGGAGTATAAAATATTTACTTGATAACTAGCGCAGCATTTTCCTCCCAGTCTTCCCATTCACTTCACACCAGGTTTTGTAGGTTCTATTAACAGCAGGAAAAAGAAATAATTAGTATAGTACTAAGCATCCTCTTTTCCCTTGAAGCTCCACAGCAGCTGAAGATACAAAGCCCCCTTACAGAACAAAATCCAAAGTGATTCTAGTCAATCAGAAGTTTCCCAGTTGCTCTCATTTTGTTTCTGTGGATTGTAAAGATATCAGCATGGAAGATAAAAATAATTTAGCAAATAACCATGTTGCGAGCAATTACACTAATATTACTTACTGAGCTTTAAATTAAGAATTTTCTTTAGTCAGTCTTCATTTTGCACGTCATCCATTCGAAGTTTCTTGTTTTGAGTTCATGTGTGAAGATTTCCCAGTCCTAAAATATTAATTGCTCTGTACATAAAGTCATTTTGACACTGAAATACTTTGTTGGCCTTACTTCAAAACCCCTTGCCTGAGAACACACAAAACTGCCATGGGCTTTTTGCCCTGAAACAGCTTCTTTCACCCAGCGTGCAAGAGAACAATCCACACAGAGATTCAAGCTATTTGGTTTATTTAGAGTTCTGTGCAGAAAACATTTCTAGTTGGCAAATCCACAAAGCTAGCACGGTGATTATCTGAACTTCACTATATATTTTAACAAAGGCATTAATGTTCATTGGCTATAACTTACGTAGTTCTCTCATTAATTAGTATTCTATCTTCTATTGCTTAAATGATTCTCTCACTTCTTATGCTAATTAGTCGACATGCTCAGTTTCTTCTCCTTTTGAGTTGGTGGGTTTCTTGGGCCCATGGTTTCGATCATCCACTGCTGGAATTACCCTTTACCTAGACTGATGAGCTGGCCTTGTTTGTTCCTCATATTCTGGCTTTACCTTGGTTATTTTGCCAAGTGTCCTTGATTATTTGGCTCAGCATTCCATTATATCTGTGTTCATTTGATATATTACCTCAAGTTTCTAATTTTCTATTCTTTCTTCATAGATGCAGCTACTGAGTCTTATTAAAGCTGCAATTACTGAGACATGTTAAACATAATTTATTTACTTGGAAACTGCACGTCAGTCTTATACAACTCACACAGTACAACATTTTAAACTTTTGTATCAAAGTGTTCATAAAATTAAGAAAAATAAGCACTTCTGGTATTTACAGAAAAGAGGAAAATGAGAAGAAGAAGGAAGTCAATGTTAATTGTCAATTCTTAGAGTTCTGTAATTGCCACAATTTTTCTTCTCAACAGTACTGAGATTCATGCTCAGCAAAAACTAGATGCTCAATTAAGCTTCAATTGACTCAATTTTGCTTCTGAATATGATGGATGAACTCTTGGGAAATCATATGTGTTCTATAGAAACCTTTTGGTCATAGAATTGGAAAATTTCACTTTTAAAAAATGTTTGACATTTACGACTTCTGGAAATCAGTGTACAAGTAATGCTTGGGTTTTTTTTCATTGAAAACATAAAAAAAAAGAATAGTGTCGGCACTTTAGAGATACCAATATTCTGATAGTATATATTGAAAGTGTTTAAGACAGTATTTTAATAAGATTATTTTCTCACAATTTTCTTCATGGATCTTTTTTCCTTCCACTTCTGAATATAACAGGGTCTTGCTTCAAATATTAATGTAACACACAATAATGGCAAAACAGAATGTTTGTTCTGTCGCTATTTCCAAATGTCTCCCAGTCCAGCCCTTATCACTACACACACACAAGTTTGTTATAACAAGTAGAGTTGTTTTCTCACAGCCTAAACACCCTGCTCATCTATTCTGATGCCCAAAAATTCCCATTCACCTCCACCAGCCAAGCTCATGCAATTTCATACTTGCCTTTTCCGAGTCAGGGCAAGTGCGTTGTACTACGGTCTATTGTTGTTATCCTATTATCAAGAAAGGCTAAGGTGACCTTTTTTTTAGTTAACAAGGAAAGTCAAAACCTGGCTTTTGCTGCTATGTTGTTACATTGCTATGTCTGGGAATCTTGCTAATCAGCGAAATATTAAGTTACAATTTCCTAATAGAATTATCTATGTTACACATTTTATGCTATAAAATCTTAACAAAAGGATTAATATATTTTTTTTGTCTAACGTGTGTCATGGAATTAATAAACTTCTTACTCTGGTTAATATATTAAGCTATCTTTATCTATTTGACATATTTTCTTACTATGGCATCATAATATGATTAAGAAATTGTTGCTTGAGAGCTTTCATATTATGCTCGTGCATACTATTCTTCTGCAAGGTTATATTAAATAACTGCTTTACTGTCAGCAATATAACTATAGCACGCTCACACACTTTTTTTTTTTTTTCAGAAATAACTCTAGCCTAACTAGGCAGGAAAAAACATAGCAAGATAACAAGTAGCACTGAATTTACATGTAGATACCTGAAGAAACAGTAAAGTAATGGTTCATTTCTCTTTGAGAAGAATTGACTCTGTCTACATTTAGAGCCCAGTCTTTTAGTTCCCTGAGTGTTTCTTGGGATTCCTGAACCTGAGGATGCCCACCATGTCTATGGCCACTTAAAAAGTTGTGAAGAGAAGATTGGTTTTGTGTCTCTCCCTGTGTATAAGGTGACAGCAAAAATTACTGAGTTTCACCATGTGTTTAACAATATAAAAGCAGTTATAGACAGATACAGACAATATCTCTCAAAAATAAGTGCCTTGGCATAGTGGAAATAAATTTCAGTTTAACCTGACTACTGACTATTACAGCTGCCTGATGCAACAACAACCACAACAAAAAAAAAAAAGCCACAAGAAAAAACAAAGAAACCCAAAACCCAACAAAACCTAACAAAATCCCCAATAAAATCCACATTTCAGCATCAAAAGAACAGAAAAATTTTGTACTATGAGTGAAATTGATATCCAGAAATTATCAATGCATACTCAAATACATACTAAAATGATTTTTATGTTTCTTAAAACTGATTCTTGGGCTACACAAGGTCTGCATACTGTTTTCCTACTTACATTTTATTTTACTATCACTCTAAGTGATTGATCAGATAACAATTAAATACGTGTTGATCAGGTATGGATATGGTTTACCTGAGAATATGTATGTTGAACCTAACTGATAAAATTGGGGGGGGGTTTATTAATTTTTTACCTGTGGGGCATCATAAAAAGATCAGTAGATAATTTTTTGCAATTAAAATGGGAGAGAAGAACAATTTCTATAGTTCTATTTTTAATTATTCTATCCCTTCAGCAATTCAGTGTGATGCTAAAAAGCATTTTTTTCTTTATATCTGAGGAATTATCAGTTACAATCTGAAAACAACAGAAGAATAATTTTTATCTCTCAAATTAATCTTTCAGCTGTCTGTCTTCTATATTCTACAAAAAGTAAATATCTCAACAAGCAGGTAAATTAAATTATTTTCAGGGGTTTATATGTCTTGTATGATACATTATTTCATTGTGGAGCAATTATTTCTGTTATCCTCTGTAACAGCTATAAGGTTTGGATTCAAGTTGGTTTGTGTACCACCGCCTTGATAATTTTGTTTTTTTTATGCCCATCATCTACATTTTAATCTCAATGGCCTTATCCGTGAAGCTGAAGGAATATATTTTCTTTAAGAAATACTGTACCACATAAGCAGAAATCATCTGACTTCACCATTCTTTCACTGTTAAAAGCTGTAATTTAAATACTGATGTGGACCACTGCTTTAACCAACGTAACACAAAAGATGCATGAAATAATAGTTTAATTGTCCATATATACACTGAAGAAAATCTGTATTTCCTTTTAGGCTGTTAATTTACTAGAAGTTTTTTTTTGTGGCTGCTGTCGAATGTTCAACGTAAATGTTTAAATATCACTATTTGCTGAAGGGAATTACTTTGAAGAATGATGCTGATCCCAACAAGAGCAGATGTCTATTTCTATGCTCCAAAAACCTCAACTAAAATTCACTTCCAGTAATGAATACTTCTAACCAGCTGCTTGCAAATAATAAAAGGACCAAGAATTTTCCACAGAAAAAAGATCTCAATAGCCTATGAAGTGGTGGTAAAAATTATAAGGTACTAACAAGTCACAGATTTTGAAAGACAAAGTTCTCAGTTTTATCCGGATGAATATTTCAGACAGCTTTTTTTTTTACTCTTCTTTCAGATGAAGATGGTTTGCTAATTAGCTACCAATTAATTAAAAAGAGTAATAAAACAAGTATATGCATTCCATCAATGGTTTGGTGACCCTGATTAACATTGACATAGCCTTTTCAATTCAAGGCTTTAACAGAAATAATTCTTAAATTGCAGGTCCAAATCCAAGGAAACTATTCAGCAACTATTTTTAAATTATTTCTTGCTTATTTTACTCCTGCAACAATTTCTACTATATTTACTGCTTTATCCCAACACTGTAAGCCAATTTTTGGATATTTGTATGACCCACTGGGCCATGATATAGACTTCAGAATTGCCTATTGACTATTTTCCACTATCTGTACAAAGACTGCCACTGTTGGACCCATTGTAAAAGGAGATGCTCAGTATTAACAGAAATCATTTAGTTCATCTTAAACACTTTTATTTCCTTTTATTTATATCTCAATAGGCTTAATTCTGCATCTTTTCCTTAAATTGATGTCAGGGCCCTGAGTCCATCCCCCCTCCTGGAGGTTTGGTGCATGGCTTTAAGCATTATCATTACCCTTTACTTTCTGCAACTATAATTGGATGCAGTAAATACAAGCATACTGCTGCCAGGCTTTAAAAATACCAAGTCAGATTAATTAAAATATCTGTAATCTAGTTCCTTTCTGTTGCTTATATAACAAAAATCATAACATTGTGATTTTAGTTCATTTGTAACAAGAGAGTTTTTTTAAAGTATTTCCCTGCAATAGCACAAAATGAAATCACTGTTCCTTTTTGCTTCTATGGAGTGCAAACAGGAAACTTCCTCACTGCAAATGAAAGTTTTGGCTTTAACTTAGTCAATTATTTTTGAAATACCTGTTAGGGCAAGAATCACATCTCACTTCCTCTATGAGCCACAAAAGCAATTAACCTTGCAAAAAACTGTGCCCTTCTTCATCTGCTTGAAACACCAACCAAATTCTCTCCTTTGAAGTACCAAAAGAGTTATTAAAAGTATTCCAGAATCTTCAAACAAGGAAGCCTCCCGCCTGCTATGTGGCATTCCTTGCTTTTTGCCTGAGATTTGTGAAATCTCCCTGAATTCCACTTGCATTCCAAGATGCAGAAAACAGCTTGGGTATAATTTCCAAATCAACTCTCCACTTCAGCAATGTTCACCCTGCATTCATCATGTGTTTTTGGTCATTTTGGAGCATAACTTGTCCTATGCTGCCCTAGAGACCTCTCCTCTCTTACACAAGCGCACGATCACATTTCTCAAATTTCTGATAATGTCATGAAATTATCACCTTTGTCCATCTCCTGTCCTCATGCTACATCACCAAGTGTTCTCAGACCTTTGCAGAATAAACTGGTGGCTTGTCTCCTGTGATTCCAGCTGGCTTGTAAAAATTAAATAAATCAGAGAAGCTTCTGTGCAGCGTGACAGTTACAGAGGCTCAACTGCTTCTGAGCAGGGTCTTGCCCTCAAAGCAAGACAGCAGGGAACTACACCAGCAGAAACCTTGTACCAACCACAATCCTGCTCTTTTCTGTGATGTAGCGCACAAATCAGTGCAGCTGATGAGGGAAATCTTACGTTTCTGAGGAAAATTAAGTGGAGACAGAAAGCCAGGTGTGATGGGAGGTCAGTGTGACAAAAGGACATGGAAAGATGCCCTGAGCTGGTGACAGATGACACTGGAATATTTCTGCTAAATTACCCTTTTGAAGAAGTAATGTCTTCTTTTCAATTACTCTACTTGGTTTCTTCTTCTCTGCCATTTTACTTTAAAAAAGGTTGCAGAAAAACTGCCTCAAAACAAAAATAAAAATTGAATGGTGAAATTTTTTATTGCTTGTTCAAACTGACTTCTAATGAACACCTTATTTGAAAGTGGCATCGAGTCCCCTTCAGGAAGAAGGCCCTATCTCTTAAGAGTCAGTTTAAACCCTTTAAGAGAATAAGCATTCAGCAGCTTGAGCAACAATATGACCCATCTGCCTTCCCCAGTGATGTTTCTCTTCCCCTGCACATACAGATCTGCCAGATTACTTTTCTTAATGCTCTGTCTCCTGGGCTGTAAGGCTTCCAGCAAGTGCAATCACATGAAAATTAGAGATCCTGTCCCCTGCCTGCATTTTTCTTTTTCTCTTTTTTATGAAGGATTTGGACCATCAAACCCTCTTTTTAAAACAGTTTAGTTTCAAAAAGATTTCAGAAAGTGAAATGCTTGCACCTGTTCCACAGTTATTTTTCTCTTGTCAGTTTGTGCTATCCCTGCATAAGAGTTTGCAGACAATTCTGCAGAATATCTTCCAAGTAAAACTTAAATAAAATTTTTCAAACTTTTTTTTTTTTAATTGTAAGGAAGAGGAGTGGCTGCAGTATGCATGTGTATCAAGAATTCTTGCTGTGATAACTCTTTCTGGGAAACATAAAGCTAAAAGGAAATGCTGCAGCCATTTTTTTTTTCAGGAGAAAGCAGAAATTCACCAGAATATAACGGCAAGTGTAAAAATGTATGGAAGAAATTACTGTAAATCTCAACAATCTTGAATCTTTCAAATAATATTTCACTTAAGATTAATATAATACCAGATGTAGGGACCCTTCTCCGTTCAGAGGTTGAGCATTCGTCGGGTGAAAGTTGGAGTATCACCCCTACTGCACATACAGAAAACACTCATCTTCCAAATAAAACTTGGGTATGCTGGTGCATGGGAATGAGGAGCATTTAGTTTCTTCTGGCATTTTTTTCTCCTTTGTCCTTTGGCTCAGCCTAGACCTAGGGTTAAATTTTAAAGAAGAATAAAATCCTGACCTATAGTATAAGTGAGTCTGAAGAGAACTAGGCAAAAGAAACTAAGGGTAGTTGAAACTTCTCTCTGGAGGATTTTTTTTTAACCAATGGAAGGGCTGGCTTGTCCATGTGACTGCCTAAAATTAAGGTTGGGACAAACAAAAAATCTAGAATTTCAACTGGAAAAGGGCTGGATAAAGACTGCGAAGGTATGGGTGAAAGGAAACATAGCACACATATGTAGTTAGGAATCCATTGTTAGTCCAATTTATCTTTTAACAGTTGAATAGTCTAAATTGTCTAGCTAATACCTCATTAATAGTGAAGCTAATTCTTGAACATAATTTTCTAATATCTGTCTCTTTTCTCTGTCATCCATTCAATGTCCTTCTGGCTCCAAGTGCTGTCAGTTACAATCCTCCTCAAGAAGACTCGGGGACAGGGAGGTAGTAACAGCTTTCCGCTTATTCTTTTGCATTGCAGCAATCACAAATCATATTCAAGATGAAGGCTGCTGCCTTTCATTTTCCTTAGGGAAAGAAAAACAACCCACAGACAGTTTTAATATGATCATTCTGACTGTTTCCCACTACACTAATCTAACTTGTCAAAATGTGGAGACATATTTAAACGTTTTGTTGGTTTCCTCTTATCTTTCCCATTAAGATTATCTCTGCAATATCTACTGTATTGATCACTCAGTGCACATAAGCACCATAAATACAAGACTAGTATTAGAATTTATTGCAGCAGAGAGAAATTCAACTTCACATTTGAAAAGTTTAATTCCAAGAGTAGTCTTATGCAAAATTATCCCTCAGGAAAGCAGTAATTGGAAGCTCAGGTCTATGATCTTTCCTTGTATTTCCTTGTATACATTTCCTCATTTCCCATGTTCACTATAAGAAGTGGTATCTAAGAAATCACACGGGAAGAGAGTTTTGAGAAACGTCATGCAAGTGTGCTGAGGCCTTTGTCTTATGCTCAGTCATCTTCCTTGAAAAACATAGAGAATGAAAAATACTTCGCTAATTCCATGCCTCAGGATACGAAATCACCTCAGGCACTCCAACTCTGGGGGGACTTTATGAAAATAATCATAGAGTATGTTTTGATGTGCATTCTGAAAACATCCTAACAGCTTGCACTGTGTTTGTGTGGCAAAGTTTGGGTAGCGGGGTGCTGCAGGGATGTATTATGGGAGAAGATGCCAGAGTTGCCCCCATGTAGAACACAGAGAGTTCTATCCAGCTACAGGATGGACCTGCTTCTCGACAATGCAAGTCCATCAGCAGCAATGGTCGTGCCTCTGCAATAAGATATTTAACAAGATATTTAACAAGAGGTAAAAACCCCTGAGTAGCAGTGGCTGAGAGAAAGGAGTGAGAACATGTGAGAGCAACAGCTCTGCAGACATCAAGGTCAGTGCAGAAGTGGGGTGGAGGAGGTGCTCCACGTGCTGGAGCTGAGATTCCTCTGCAGCCTGAGATGAAGACCGTGGTGAGGCAGGCTGTGCCACTGCAGCCCACCGAATTCCATGATGGATCAGATATCCATTGCAGCAGTTAGTTCCTTAAAGGTTATACACCATGGAAAGGATCCATGAAGAGAGTTCGTGAAGAAATGTGGGCTATAGGAAGGATTCTCTCTGGAGAAGTCAATGAAAGATCATGTCTTGTGGGTGGAACCCCACACTGGAGCAGGGGGAGATCGTGAGGAGGAAGGAATGGCAGAGACACAGCATTATGAAATGACCACACTTCCCATTCCCCATCCCTCTTTGCCACTGGGTCAGGGGAGGAGGTAGAGAAATTGTGAGTGCAGTTGAGCCCAGGAAGAGAGGGGTGGGAAGCAGGGGCGGGGGTTTAGATTCATTCTTATTTCTTATTATCTTACTCTGATTTTGATTTGTCATAAACTAAATTAAGTTTTGCATCACCTCAACCTTGAGAATGGTATTAATTTTCATTATGAAAGATGTATTAAGGCATTTAAATTCCTCATGCATTTTACATATCCTTTTGTATGCAAATCCAGCCTTTCCTAGATATTTCTGGAAAATAAATTTTAGCGTTTGAGAGCTGAAAACTCAATGACTTTTAGACCATTCTGTCAAGCAGAGGAGAGTGTTTATGGCCCTACATCCCTCAAATGACATCAAACTCTGCATCCCTCAAATGACATCAAAATGTACACCCCAATACCAAACAAGAAACCTTTGACCATCCATAAGAGATCAAAAGTAACAACTACAGGATATCTAAGGAAAACAGGTGAGTTCAAAAACAATAGTACTGTTTTGTCTCCCTGCAGCTACAAGGATTTTGAAGACACACCAGTGAAACTGCACATTTCTTATTTCATAAAGACAAGTGAAAAAACACTATTTCTGTAATGCTATGGAAAGGCTTATTTTTTCATTTGCATTTCTGAATGAGAAAATCTGATTTCAGCTGCAACAGGATGTGTCTACCTACCTCTTTTATTTTTACAATAAGAGAAATGAGCTAGATACAATAAAAGGTCTCAGGATTAAAATTCAGCTATTTTTCGTTCAACTATTCAGCTGGAAAACATAATAAATTACACAATAATTTTTATATGTAACTTGCTGGAGGAAACAGGCAGAGACTAGTTAAGAAATAACTTTCCGAGGCTAGATAACAATGCGCTTAAAAAAGAGAAAGTACCTTGAGAACAAATAAAAACATGCATCAAGTAAGTAAAATACTTCGATATTGAATTTAGAAAGAAAAAAATTATTCTCATGGTCCAATGTGTTTTTCTTGGCAAATATTTTTGGTAGTAGTGATTCTGCTTTCAATACAGAAAATAGCACAAA
>QWTY01052816.1:1464-12391 GCA_008033365.1 Pseudorectes ferrugineus | reverse complement strand
TCCTTTGTGGACACTGGCTTTTCACAGCGTGATTTTCTGCATAAACCAAATCACAAATCTCAAAGTCATTTGCAGAAAAGAAATTTTTTTCAAATTTTTTTTTCAGCCTGGAAAAGAGAGGGCTTCTGGATGACCTAATTGCTGCCTTCCAGTACCTGAAGGGAACTTAGAGGAAAGATGGGGCAAGACTATTTACAAGAGCATGTAGTGACAGGACAAAGGGGAATGGCTTTAAATTGAAAGAGAGTAGGTTTAGATTAGATATTAGAAAAAGTTATTTACTCTAGGGGTGGTGAGGCATAGGAACAGGTTGCCCAGAGAAGTTGTGAATGTCCCATCCCTGAAGTGTTCCAGGCCAGGTTGGATGGAGGGAGCTCTGAGCAACCTGGCCCCATGAGGGAAAAGAAAAAAGTCTAGGTGAATTGTTTTGAAGGAAGCTGCTTAGGAGTATGTGGGGCAAACTGCTCCCTATGTTTCCTGAGTGAAGAAAAGAGTACTGACATCTGACTCAGGCAAGAATAGTGTTCAGTGGATTGGTTTTGTCTGGTGTGGCCTGATGCAGTTTTTGCCCAAACTGATAAGCAGTGAGATCAGTTTTGAAATTAAACTCTACCACAGGTGACAGTGTCTGAAAGAAGACAAAACAGAGCAGCAGATGTGTTCCAGGAAGTGCCTTCACTCTGAGTTCTCTCTGGCCTCAGCACACGCTGGGAAGAGCTATTCATAGCGTAAATTGAGAAACTCCAGCTTGTCATTAAGTGACAATGTTTGTACCTACACTTGTCCAAGTCTCACTTGACCTTACCACCACCCACGCAGCTCATTCAGTGTCTGCTGGTGTTTTGGTCTAGTGAACAGTATTTTTAGCACAGACCATCAGATGTGATTATGAGCCATCAGGCACCATATACGGCAGCAACTCTTGCCTTAAAAATGTTTTTTTAGAAAACAATGCTTGTCTGCTTTTTCCGAGGTAAAAGGAGCAGGAGTTCTGCTGCAGTGACCAATAGTAGTTCTCATATGATACCTCATGTGTAAAGAAAACTGAATTACATCTCAGATCTTTGTACATAACATTTTACAGCTCTCATCGAGGCTTCTGAAAATGTCTTGCTTACATGTCATCAAGCATGCTTGGTTTTCTGTGAGATAGTAAGTGCTTACTGCCACTGCAAACCTGGCAGACTGTATCCAACCCTGCATCTCCATCCTGCACTTTGAAACGTGTCCCATACGCTTGTATTCTTCAAATGTGGGGCATGATCCAAGCTCGCTTCCTCTAAAAGGACAGACCCACAATGTCAGGCGGTTGCACTGCCACTTTAAGTAGTTAAAATTTTGTAGTTTTCTGCATTCCCTACCACTTTTGTTCCATTTACTGCCCAGTAAACAATAAAATCTAAGAAACAAAATTTTCTTAGACTGCTGTCATGAGATCCTTGGAAACACTTGTGCCTTTTAGAAAGAGAACACTTCCAGGAAACTGCCCAGCCTTGTGCCAGCAACAACTGCGTGCATCAGTCATCTTGTTCCACTGGAGAGGTAGATTGCCAGCAGTGCTAGAGCAGCCTTTCCACACCTCCGCTTTGATCTAAATGGAGAACTTTTGCAATCAGTTCAATTTTTGTGACGCAGTCAGTCCTTGGCGTTTCTTTCATAGCAGCCAAGAAGATGACCAGTTTCCTGCAGCAGCAGGTGTATCCAGTGAAAGCCAGACTCACCTTCACTAGCCAATTTCCTGATATCTGTTAAGTACCTGACAGAGTCAACCATAGCTTAATATCTTCTCTAGCCTTTTCAGGAAAGAAGGAACATTCAACCCTTCTAGATATGTGCAAGCGCTAGTGTGTGCCCAGCAAAATGCCAGACCCCTCCCAGAACACAGCTGCCAGCTTTCAGAGAAATCACTGGGGTTTGTGAGATGTGCAAAACGGCAAAAATGGTGTTGAGCAAGAATTTATACCTGCAAACAGATAAATGTTTGCTTTGCTGCTCATGAATTCATAGTAGACAGGAGCTCACATGGAAGTTTAATTTGTGCGAAATACTGTTTAAAAATCAATCATAAGTGATTTGAGTTACACAGTGGCATAGAATTGTTGCTTTGTAAAACAGTGCAAGGTTTACAGATTTTCCATCATTATAAAAGACAATTTCCCCAGTTTTCCCACTGATGTAACTTTAGTCATTGTTCTCTAAGTCAGGTGAAAGGGGAGTCTCTAAGCATCACGACAGCAAAAATGTAGCAATTAAATTGAATCTCTGAAGAGACTGATAGAAGTTCAGAAATTTGCCTGAAATGAAGAGAGTAAATTTCCTCGTCTCACATCTGCTTAAGTCTTTCCAGGCTTAAAGAAGAGGAAGGGGCATATTTGCTCTGGATAACTTCCCAGATGAACTGTTAGAAGCCTTCTCTCTGTCACAACATTAGCTAAAATGAGTAAGTAAAAGTTCCTGACGAACACGACAGGCTTCCGAGTCCACTGATTCCATTTGCTCATACTCTTCTTCTGGTTGTTCCATGTGTCCTGTGGCTGGTGAAGACCACACATCCAGTCCATGTTCCAGGGAGATGTTATGAAGCACGCAGCAAGCCAGAATGATGTGGCTGGACTTCTCTGGAGAATACTGCAGGGTGCCTTTGGACCCATCGAGGCAGCGGAACCGCGACCGAATGGTTCTGAACGTCCGCTCAATGACGTTGTGAGTGGCGGAATGGGCCATGTTGTAGCGGTACTCCGCAGGTGTCTCGGGGATGTGCAGAGGGGTCATCAGCCACGTCCGGAGCAAGAAGGAGCTGTCACCTGTTAGCAGTGGAAAGCAGCAGGATAGGTTACACACCTACAGTTAGCCACAGGTATCAGCTTGGTTTTCTGGTACAGCAGATACAGAGTAACTTCTTCCTCTGGCTAAAGAGAAGGCACAAAAGAAGTAACTCTGGTTTACAAATGTGACAAAGTAAAAGCATTCAGTTTTAAACAAGAAAATCCTGGAAGATTTTCCACAGAAGAGTTTTAAGAGAATTAATCTTCTGCATAAAAGAAGGAAAAACAGCTGGACTAGGACAGTACCTAGAATTAAAAATTGCATAATTCAGCATGGAAAGGTGTAGGATACTGAAAGAAAGCTATTAACAGAATGAATGTAGATTAATACATACAATAATCAGACTGTATAAAACACACATTGGAAGTTACTGGTCTAAGCTTCCAAGATAAGGGTTGTCCAAACTGAATCATAAATCTCAAAGCAATTTGCAGGAAAGCAATTGAAAGTAAACATATCACTTGTGCCCACAGGTTCTCACTCAGTAAGGAGAGAATATATAATAGACTTTCTACTGAAAACAAGGATGAAAAATTGACTTACCAAGTAGCCAGCCATCTTTATGTAGCTCAGTTTCAAACTGGCTTGTGAGGGCTGCCTGCTCTAACACCGTGCAGTCAGGCAGGCTGCCCGGCCAGTGCGTTTCAGCACTAAGGAGGACTCCTCTGGAATCACACACCATAAGGCAGTTCAGGGAATGGAGACCCTTTCGGTTCACATAGGACAGGTCCTCAGCATTTGGCGCTTTGATTGCCACGTGGGTGCAGTCAACCACCCCCAGCACTCCCGGCATTCCTGCCAGCCCATAAAAGTCATCCTTCAGGGTCTGTACAGTAGCTTCATCCTCAGGAAAGTGAATGAACTGTGAGGCTCTTTCCACCAGTGCCTCGGTTACATTGGCAACACAGCGACTCATCGAGGCTTGGCTAATGCCAATAGCATCCCCCATGCGAGTCTGGAAGGAGCCAGAGGTATAGAAACCCAACGCAGCAAGTATTTGCGTCTCTGGACTGATGGCCCTGGACCGCTGTGTAGGGCGTGAGAGGGTGGCTCCCAGGAGATCCACCAGGTAGCAAATGAACTGTCGGGGAAAGCCGTACGTGGATACTAGATACTCATCCGTGACATCCTCCAGCTTGAAGCGATCCAAAGTCCTGTGTCCGCGGCCGTAGAGCAAGAGGTCGCAGTCAAGAACCGCGATAGGTACGGCCATGGCTGACGGCCAGGGGTGTCCCCTGGGGCTCCTCTCTGACAGAGCTTTCCTAGAGGCTTCACCTGCATAAAGCAAAGGAGAAGGACACTCAGAACAGTTATTACTGGTGAGCTTTTCAGACTCCGTTACCATTTTCCTTTTAGTCTGATCATCCAGCAAACCTTTCTACTTCTTTTTATCTGCTTTGGAATACATGGGCAGCCAGGTGGGCTCACCGCGGAGCTGACAACTGCCTGGCGCTGACAGGAATTTACCTCCCGTGGCGGAGAGGGAGCTGGAGCCGTTCCCAGTCACCGCCGCCGGGGCACGGCAGACACAAGCCGCGGGCAGCCCGGCGGGCGGTCTCGCAGCCCCGGCGGGCGCTGCTCTTCCCGGACCCCACGGGCCGCCCGACCTTCGCCGGACTCGTCCCAGCTCTTACCGGCCCCGCGGCCACTCCCAAGCGGTCCCCGCCGGCCGAGCCCTGCATTCGCCGCGGTAGATTCGCCACAGGCAGGGGCTACCGGCGGGAGCGGCGCCGGGCGCTGCCCCGCTTTTCTCGGCCTCGGCGACCTCCTGCCCCGCCGGACCGCGCGCTCAGCGCGCCGCGGGCGGGCGGGGAGCGGCGACTGCGTGTGGAAAGTGCCGCTGCGGACACTCAGGCACCTCCCTTCTTCCCTCCCTCCCTTCCTCCTTCCTTCCTTCCCCCCCCCGCCCGCAGCGGATGAAAACAAACAGCGGCGATGGCGACGGCGATGGCGGCGGCGCGGCGCAGCCCGCGGTTCTGAGGGCAGCGGCAGCCCCGGCCCGGCCCCCGCCTCCGGCCGCGCACCCCCGCCGGCGCTGACACTCGCGGCGAGACCCCCGGGCCGGGAACGAGGAGGAGGGGCGCCGGCCGGAGCCCTAGGGCGGCTTCGGGGCTTGGAGGCGGCGGTCGCGGTCCCGGGGCCGCGGGGCTCTCCCCGTGCCCGGTCGGGGCGCGGAGGAGGCGCCGGGGCGCGGCGGCGGAGCGGGCCCCGCGCGGGATGAGCCGCCGCGCCGCCAGCACTGCCGGCCCCGCGCAGGTACCGCGGGCCCCGCAGGGGGAGGGCTGGGAGCTCCGCGAGCCTCGGGAGGCCCTGCGAGGGGAGGGGGCCGCGACGTGCGTCTTAAGCCTTTGGCTGCGGCTTCGTGTCTCCGTTTTACTTTGCTTTGCTGCTCGCGGGGGTCGGTTCCCGACAGCCGCGTGTCGGCTGCGATTCGTTTTCCTAACGACTGGTGGCTGTCAGTGAAGCCTGGGAAAGACGTGGCCCGCTGTAATCTCAGCAAGTGGTCTTTTAAAATCAAATTGCTTCAGAGCCTGTTGGAAATAGTAGAACGTGAGACCCCACGCGCCATTGTATAGTTTTCCTGTAACATGCGAGTTTGCGGTATGCTGGGAAATAGCAGAGTTTACAGGTGGTCGTATCTTTCTTTCCTGTTGGAGCTGTGGCTCTTAGGGCACAGTCAGAGTCATTCCCGTGGATTCGGTGGGAGCAGAGACACCTTCCATGTCAGTGAACAGGTAGACTCTTTGGACTAAGCCTACAAACTGCCTACTTACAAATCCCAAAAGTGGTGTGTGACTAGGCACATACCAAGGGGGAAAAACATGGCACGTTACTGCCTTAGCTGAAAATTAGTTTGCTGTCCAAATAAAGTTTAGAGCATCTCCAAATTATTGCAGGAGTGGCCTGACCTGGAGGACCCCTCCTTCTCGTGGCAAGAAATAAGTCTTTCAGATGAACCAGGCTGTATGTAGATGTCCAGAAGGATCATACAGGATCACTTTATTTTGCTTAAATGGTATTGTATAATCTTAACATTTCTGAACATGTGTTCATACAGTAGTTGAGAGGTGGTGATTATGTTGGTGGTTATAGTACAGGGTATGTAGAAGCAGATTCTGGTTTAGTCTGTATACTTTGGCTTGACAAACAGAGAGGATGGACCTTTGAACTGATACCATTTTTAGACCTTACAGAAGTACAGAATGTAACTGCTGGTCAACAGGAATTACTTAATTTTGTTTCTAAGTCAGTGGAGCTGATATTAGTAAGGCTGGCTTTAGTAAGGTATTTACTAAGTTGCAGAATCATTTATTGGTTATAAAGTGAATCTGTTTCCTGATCAGGAGGAAAAATTACCTCTCTATCAGTCAAAACCTGAGCATATAGTGAACTACAGAGCCTTTGATTACATCAGAATGTTTATATTATGTGAAACAGTTTTTCTGCTAGAATTTAATCTTCTATTAAAAAAAATCCATAAACTTCAAAGAATGAGAGTGTCACACCTTAAAACTTAGAACTGTTCGCTACTTCTCCCTAGGCTTCTGACTAATCTACTAAGAAGGCAGAATGGAGATTAATTTTAAGTAATTGTAGGATACTGGAGTTTGACTTGTAGGCCCAGTCTTGAAACAGTGCTCTGTATTTATGAAGATCATTTTATAGTTGCTTATTAGTGTGCTCAAAATACCTGCTTGCAGTGAAGCTTCTTGGTCATTCAAGGAGGGATGCGTTCTAGGCTTTTTTAAAAGCTTCAAAAACTTCCATGTGCTTCTTGTTTAGCGCATGATTCAGCGAGGCTTTTCTGAGCTTCTCATAGGACATCCTTGGAGGGTCCACATTGGATTTGGGTCCTGTATTAACAAGTTCTGGAAGAGTGGTATGGGCAAGGAGTGCAGTCTGGGGGGCACAGTTAGGTAACTGGGAAGAAACATCTGGGATGAGAGCTGTCCACAGCCCTCTCCTTACAGCTACACCTGCTCTGGTTTCTTCCCTCTCATCTTTTCAATTTCACTCTGGGATAAGAACCATGAGTAATTATTTTGCATTGATGAATGAATGGTTGAAAGGAAAGCATGACTTTAAGTTGTAGCAGCCATGGCTCGGAGAGAAATGTAGGAGATGATGGAAGCAGCCTGTATATGCTTTCCCCAGCAGCAGTAATAATGCCTGGTATATGTCAGGTGCTTCTGCTCCTTTCCTGTTTATGCAGGTGTCAGAGGTGTACTCGCTCAATTCCCGTGGATGGAACACGTACTGTAATGCCGGTGATCCCAGGTGTTCCCGTGCACCTGTTGTGTGCCGGGTTACAGGTGTGTGCCGGCAGCGGGGCTGCTCTCGGCTGGGAGCACGGCTTGGAGCACGGCGTGCCGGTCGCTGTGGTTCCTCTGGGCTCTGCCGAGGCATGAAGGGGAGGGCTCTTGCAGTTCCTTGCATCATGCAAACAGCGCCATCACCTTATGCTGATGTGTCCTTCTCCTCCTCGGAGGAGGGTATAAATAGCAGTAGAGCGTAGAAGGCACAACGCTTAGATGTTAAACTGTTGGATAAAATCTGCCTCAATCTTTTGAGAAGGAATAAGGATTTAGTCAAGAGAGCCAAATGTGGCAGTTTTCTTTTGAACATCCTGTTTCTGATGTTTCTGTTCACAGTAAAGTGAAGACAAAGGCATATAAATAAAAGCAATAGTATAAAAATGGGTTTTGCAGGAAGAGGGAGACAAAGCAAAAAGCCACATGGACAAGATGCTTGTTGCATCATATGCTGGCGAATATATCAGTTTGCTTAAGGGACTACCTGGTTGAGGGGAAGTCAGTCATCTGTATTTTTCTAACCTAGAACAAAGGTTATTTCCTTCTAGTTGTTATTCAGTGTAAAATGAGCCAGTGTTTTCCTTGAGTTAAGCATAGGCCTGTGCAGTAGCACTTAACAAGGAGCCGTGCTGGCATTGCAACCTACGAGACGTGAGAAGTTGAGTGAGTTAGGTGGAACTAAGTTTAAAGAATTTCCTTCCTGTTCAGGTCAGCTGTGGCAGCTAACCTGTGAGTACTGAAGAATTTTTTAAATAAAAAGTTTGCTGTAATTCTAGCTCCATCTTAACTCTTATCAAGACTGATTTTAAAGGTGAACGCTGTTCTAAGCCTTAGAAGGTCTCAGGCAATCACCAGAGGCCCTCCTACAAAAATGAGGAGATGATGGTTGTCAGATGAGAGCCCTTAGACATTTCAGGAGCTGAGTTCCAAAGTCCCAGTTTCCCCATGATATTACTTATTCCTTTCCAGGAAACCTTGCCTGATACTTTCTGCTCTACTTTGGGCTCTGGTGGGTCAACTGTTGCTGGCATTTGGAGCTTGAGAGGTAACAGTATGAATCTCCAAATGTTTCATGAGTGTTACAGGTAGTTTCAGATCTTGCAGGAAGAATCCCAGTTCTGCTGCAGCAGGGCAGAACCATGAGCCTCTCATTTTTTGAACCCTCTGGTGGCTGTTTCTCTCCTCTAGAGATATTTGGGTGTCTGGTCATTAGAACTAATTCTTGTACTGCACATAGAACCATGCTGATGATCATCTTTATTTCCTAACAGACCACCAGTGAGCCTAACACCTTCCATTAGTTTCCAAGTGTCTTGAAATAGTTGATGTCAGAATTTTTTTCGAGCCTCAAAAGGCAAATGTGGGTGCTTTATTTGACAGCTCTCCCACAATATCAGGATATATACTTCCTTGCATCTTTCTGCAGGGGTCACATATCGCTTTTCGCATTAAAAGCCAGTATGATTTTTTTTTTTAGTATTTAAAGGTCAGCACTCTCTTCGCTGAGAAAAATGTATTTTTTAATGCAGTATTTTATTGCCTATATCAGCCAGGTTTGTCAAAGATCTCAGATCTCCTCAACCCTTACAGTGCTTTACTTAATTAAGTCAAGAGAATAATAACAGGTTGTTCTTGCCTGGGGTTTTGTTTGTTTGTTTGTTTGTTTGGAGGGGGTTGTGGTTTTTTTGTAGTGGTACATGTCTGTACTAAAGGGTTATTTTTTTTAAATTTTGGGTGCTGCACCAATTAACCATCTAGCACTTTAAATACTGACTTCCTTTTGCACCCCCCACAGTGGAAAGGGTCTGTAATCTCAGTCTAGTGGAGGTAAATGCAGGGAAAGAAGGCCTAACAGTTTTAATAAGGAGGTTAAAATATCCTAAGGATAATTTGATAATGCATCTGCTGTTGAATCACTTGTGTTGTTAGTTCTTAATTTAAATTATAATTTGTGATGAGAACAGTACAGCTCAAGATGTGGTATGAATGTAGCCTAGGAACTTTCAACCATATTGTATGTCCAGCTTTCTTTTTATAGAGTCATTCAGAAAGCAGCACTGTTCTCTATAAAATGCTCTGTAAATTACAGTACTCTTATCTCATAGCACATTTTGATTGATGCTCCTAAAGCATTAGGCCTTTACTGTCATTAAGTGCGATATTTTAAATAGAAGTACTGCGTGTGCGTGGTCGTTAACGATTCTGTATTTTCTGTGTGAACAGAGCTATTGGCCCTTTTGCCCTGCAAGCTTTAATTTGTATAAATAGCAGACCTTGCTGTAAGTTCAGTTTTTGCTTAACGATTGAACACTGAGTAGCGTTGTTGCACAGCAGCTGCTCGTGCTCCCTGACCTCAGCTCGCTGACGTTCCTGTGAGGAGCAGCACGTTCCATAAATACGGGATGTTTGACAAGCTGCTTCAGGCTGATTAGCTGTCTCAAAACTGCAGCAGGAGTGAAGAGTGAATTAATACTTTGAAGGCTTACAAGCAAAAACTACAGTGAATGCTGCTAATTAAGGCGTTCCTCCCCAATGGTCTTTATATGATTATTAACTGACATGTGAAGAAACTGAGAGACAGAAGAATTGTGATTTATCCCAGGCCATGTGACATGATAGTGGCAGAAATAGGATTAGTGCCTTGCCCTGCCCTGCTTCAGACGCTGTGCAAGTTCATTGTGTTCCCAGAAACAATTGTATTTTGAAAAACAAGGCAGTGTCAATGTCAAAGCTAAGTATTTATTATCAGAGCTTTCAAGAGAAGTGAACGGAGGATTTTGGTCTCATTCTTGATAAAAATGTGTCTTTTCAGTTGGTTTTAGGTAAATTTGTAGCTGTATAGTTTTACTGCAAGTACTATTTGTTGAAAGTAAAGAAGCAGTGTAGCCTGTTCCAGTAATGGTTTATTATATAGATTTCTGCTGAAATACCACTGAAATACTTTTTAAGAATTTCAGGCTCAAGAAAACAATTTGGCTTGGTTTTGACCAGTGCTGATAGCTGAAGATATATTATTTTTGAAGCAGAGACCTCCATGTCTGATGGTTAGCTTGGCATAGAATGCAGTCAGTGTGGTAGGGTGTTCCAGGTTTGGGTTTTTTCGTTTGTTTTGCTTTTTTAAATTAAGCTAGCAAAATTGTAGAACTTGTACTGAGTTTTAATTGTGAGCCCTCTTTGTTTCTTAAATTTTTTTATCTTTGCACTGACCAGATAATCAATGCACATTTATACCTCACACTCACATCCCAAAGGTTTTAACATGTTAGGATTTTGACAGGTAGAGGGCTTTGGTGCTTATCATTTCTTTTGAAGTGGCCTCTAATGGCAAAAATATTTTAAAATCTAAACAGAAGGCTGAAGGAAGACTTCATTCCCAGACCTGTGCTATATTTCAGATTGCCATATGCAATGGACACTGATCTCAGTTCCCAGGACAGGAAGGACCTGGACAAGTTCATCAAATTTTTTGCTTTAAAGGTAATTTTTCTCCTTTGGACAAATGCCTCTCCTTCCTTGTTTAAAAAACCCTAAAAAACAAACAACGTACTTGGTGTGGCTAGAGTAGCAAGATTGGGGTTTGGGTTTGTTTGTTTTTTTTTTTTTTGTTTTGCTGAAGAACAAAGCAAGAAAAGCTGATGTCAAATTTAGGAGATTCCTGAGAGCAACTAGAAAAACATCTTTTCCCCCTTTTTCTACCCTCAAATCCTCTTTCATCCTCCAGAAGTGTCCTGCTTTAGAATCAGTTGTAGGCACTTCACACCTCTGTCAGCTTTGGGTTTCTAGCAGCA
>QWTY01052805.1:0-11392 GCA_008033365.1 Pseudorectes ferrugineus | reverse complement strand
TACCACAAACTAAAAATTAAAACCAAACAGACAATCTGTCCAGTCAGTACCTCAGGTTTTAGCTTTCAGTATTCAACAGACTAGTAAAACCAACATACTCCAGGAGACTTATTTTAAGCCTTTTTTTAAAAAATATTTTTAAGTGTTCATTTTATTAAAGGTAAAACTTCAACCAATGTGTTGAAACTGTATCTCAAAAGTACTACATAAAAGAGAATGGAAATGCATCTCAAAAGCACTACATTAGAAAAAAAAAGCTAACTCCTTTCCTAGGTTCATTTTAAGACTAAATCATACATAAAACAGCATTCAAGAAGCCTGTATCAGTTACCAGACTGCTTATCCTCCTCCAGAATTTCCTAAAATTACACCTCTAGTTCAAGATGTTCTTTATTTTCAAAAGTGTATGAATGCTTTAAAAGAATTCTTACAGGCAGGCCAAAAATCTTTACTTAGAGTAATACCCAGAAGCTAAAAATATTGCAGCTGGGGTGGAACTACACATTTATTTGCTGCCCAGTTCCAAATATGTACTAAAAAGTGACCAACCTGGCATTTGTCTTGAGCTTAAATCAGTACCCAGAACTGGTCTGATGGAATAAACTCCTCAATGCTTGCACTTCTTGCTACAATTTTAATACAAGAGGTATTCTTCGAGTATTTCATGTTATGCAATGGAACGAAGTAACTAAATAAAAACATACTGGAGAGAATATGGTACAGCAGCATATACTGATGATGAGTTAATATATGCCTTCTCACATAAGAACTGAAAAGAGCTGGCAAGTACTTTGGTAATGAGAACCATAAAATAAAAATAAAGCATGAAGACTTCAAATGATCCAGCTATACTTTATGCCTATTTGTCTACCTGAAGAAAACTCCTAAGAAAGATACAAACTGGAAAAGTAGCCAGAAAGCTTATTCTTCTAAAAAAAGACATATCCTACTGTAGTATTTCATTAGGTTTCAAGAGGACATTTTATTAGCTTTTATTTCAAATAATTTTTGTAACTCTCCCTGTTTACAACTTCCAGCTTCTTTCTTTTGTGAGCATTTTCTATTTCAGTAGAAGTATGTCTTGAGATCTCAAAAGATGTGAAGTTGGAAAGCCAAAGTCAGGAAGAAGTTATCTCTGGTAGATTTTTCTAAGTTGGGATGAGAAGAGATAGAAAGAATAGCCCAGACAAGTAACAAAACCCATCTACATTGGGGGTTGGGAGGGAGCAGGAGGAAACAACTTGTGGACTATCTGTGTCTTTGAGAAAACTAAACACACTTTCTACTACTCTCTACTACTTCATTTCAACAAACCACTCATCTTCACAAAGGCTGACGCAGGACAGTTTAACAAAACTGTTAGTCCAAGCATGACCAATTACCGCAATCAGATCTGTACATGCGAAACACAGCTGTTTTAGAACGTGTAGGAAAGACAAAGCTTTGAAAACACAGGTAATTCTGGAAATATCTGTAGAAACTAATGCTTCCTGTGTGGTTACGTTTACTCGATTTTAAGGTAAAGTATAGAAAACTATTTCAGAAAAAAAAGTAAACATCAGGGTTTCATCTTGCTTTGTTTCATGAATTTACTTAAAGCAACAACTAACCACTGCTGACACTAATGCAGAGTTATTAATCTGTTATTCTCATTTTAAAAATCAAGCTTATTGCTTGTACAGTAATAGGGCACTTTAAAGACTGATGATCTGATGGGTTTAAATGAGATGTCTCTTACAATAGTTGTGCCACAATTACATCAGCTCATGACAAACACTCTTTTAAACACACTTGAACACCTAGACTTCTGCACTAGACATATGTGGAAGTACCACCTAGATATATACAATAGCACAAAAGTCTTGAGAAAATATTTCCAACAAAATGAGAGCAAACTTGAGGGAAAAAATCTAACATGGTTAGCTTTAAATATTCCAAGAAGTTGAGACAAGGTTCAGGATATCCATATGCAGAACTAAAGACACATTTCTAATAATTTAGGAACTTTTTTTTTTTGTCTGTGGGATCCTTTGGTAAGTCAAACAAGAGCTTATTCTTAAAGAGGAAAAGCTTTGAAATACTTGCTTAACAAATATTCAAACATTTGCAACTGACTAGAAAGCTGTTAGCCAGCCCACTTAGTCCTCCACACAAAGGGCTGCTGTTAGACAAAGACACATTAGAAGAAAGGTGTAGCCATGCATTCTTCATACCAGGGACATGAAAACATGCCCCAGAGTCTTTCAGCAACTTGGCAACTCAGAATTACACAGCTGTCAAACTCCAAAAAGGCATAAGCAGTATTTCTTCTTGGGGCAGAGAAGAAAACACAGGACATTCAACCTGAAACCAAGACACAAATGTAAGAGATGTTAGCACTCAACCGGGTGAAAAACAGCCCTCTTAAGTCTTGGCTCCACAGATCAGATGCCCTCATACAGTGGACCACAGACATGGGCTTGTGTGTTCTTCTGCACATCTCCATGGTAGCTATGGCAATGCCATCCTTCACAATAAAGATGCCAAAAAATGGTATCTCCAACTCTTGCTGTTGTGCTGAGCCACATAAGGAAACACTTATGACTCAGTAACATGCAAGAACCAGGGATGACTCTGCTTTCTCACCCTGAAGTTCCTCAACCTCCCAGCCAAGCTGATCATGGCAGGATCAAGAAGGGGTAAGAAGACAGGGAGCCCCCAGGGTCCATGAACCCAAAGGAGGCAGTGCCCTCAGGCACTCTCCCCAAATTCCCCAGGTAAAAGAGCAAATGAATGACAAGAGGTTACACAGAAAGCCAGAGAAAGAGCAGGAAGTCTGCATAGCACAGTCAGGGCAGGCAGCTCAAGTGAGGACCAGACAGAGCCACACAGGGCATGAGTAATGACCCAATTTAGCACCATGGTTACAGCAATAGGATATGCATTTAATGATTTACATTTATTTGTATCATGCACACACAGAAACACTATACTACAATACTATGAAAATATAACTCACTTTTCTAATCAGGCGAGAATCACGTAAAGAAAAGAAGTTTGATAAGCACAGTTAACACCACTAATCGGGTAGATATTAGTAGCAAATAGTTAAGACAGGACACAAGCAATCCTGTATCAGAAAATGTCCATTTATGCAACTAGTTCTAAGGCTTCTGGGATCATCTGATTTCTCTTCATATACCCTCAGAGATCCCTACTGCAAGCGTCTACTCTTCTATGCATTTTTATTCTAGGATCACCGATAGCTCACTCTATGTTTTTATGGGTTTTTTTTAAACTAGTGGCTGCATTTATGTAACTACCTAGAGATGCTGCCCAATTCAGCAGCTTAAGTGGGGGTGGGTACTGCTGCTTCAAGACTGATCATTCCTGTACCCAAATGAGCAAAATACCATCTTATCATCATCACAGGCACATACAGCTCTAATGCTTCTGTTTGCTGCAGGGTTGAACTCAAAGCTTAGTAGTGATCTTCACCAAAGAGAGAGATAAAGCCTCAAATGAGAAATTAAAATACATCAGGAAGGAAAACTTAAAACAGAAAATATAAAGTATTTTTAGAGGAAGATATAAAATTGTTTACAAAGATTCCAGTACCACCAGAGACAGTCAAAATACCAATGCACTGTAAAGGAAACGTTTCTGAGTAAACAGCTTGATCCAAAGAGGCATTTTCCCATGACGTTTACTGCAATATTTACTGTAACTAGTGGGAATCAACAACAAATAGGATAATAGAGAGCTTTTTTACTAAAAAAATGTGTCAGTAACAAGACTGTATTCTATGGTTGTCCTTGAACTTTGGAAACAAAGGGGGAAAAAAACAATGGGAAAAATAGATGTATCATTTATGTGGACTACTTGTATGTACAAAGTACATTTTCTTTCAACATCAACATACACAATACCAAAGGATCAATAGTGTGTGGGATGCTTTGGAGGAATGTAGTTTTTAACTTTAAAGTGAACGTAGCAAACACTG
Organism: Pseudorectes ferrugineus; assembly: GCA_008033365.1. Classification (NCBI taxonomy): domain Eukaryota; kingdom Metazoa; phylum Chordata; class Aves; order Passeriformes; genus Pseudorectes; species Pseudorectes ferrugineus. The sequence continues at coordinate 7,410 of QWTY01052805.1, read as the reverse complement.
GACTTGACAATCCTTATAGGTGCCTTCTACCTTAAAATATTCTATGATTTTCATCCATAAAAAGGGGAAAAAGGCTACAAAAAGAAAAGCTTTACAAGCATCTGAATATATGTTACAAATACACTAATGAATTGTCTTTAGACATTTTATGCTGCATTTGTCATTTTTCATTTTCTAAAAAATCACATTCTCTGATAGTATTTACACCCTGACAATGTCTGCTTCAATTGTTATAGCCACTTAATTCATACATAGCATTTTATTTAGCCATTTTGTGGAACTACACTATTTGATCTGTTAAAAACTCTGGTTATAAATTACAAAATGGTCTTCTGAAATCCAAAATATATTTTAAAAAAAAGGGGGAAGCAGGGGACAGATAAAGCAATCAGCCCTTTATTTCAAATGGTCCTCTATACTCAAGTCCCTCTTAAACGGCAAACGAGGAAGTACACAGCATCTCAGGTTTTTAACTGTATTTTTGTTTTCAAAAGAATAGAACACATATGACTCACTAAAATCAAGCTGATTTCTTCGTTCCTTTAAAAGAAGAACATTTGAAGGCTTCAAAATTAGTGGAAGAGCTTGAAATATGGATTCTGAAAACAAATCAAAAGGCCCTTTTAATCTTTAGTTTCTGATTTGGGGAAGCTGAAGATGCTATGACCTTACAAAAACTAACATACTTTTTACAGAGATACTTAAGACAAATTTGTCAGGTTTATTATACCTCAATCATTACAGCATCATCAAAACTGGAGGATAAATGAAAACACTTGAAAAAATATACCAGAACAAGGGTGGATCTTCTGCAGAAAGAAAATGATCCATTCAAAATACACTTTTAGCAGATACCTTCTCCTAAAGCAAGGAAATGGACTAGATTTAAGCTACAGTTCAGCTGTTGCTTCCAGCCAATTTGAATGTAAGCTGCTGTCAAGATGGTAGTTTAACACTTTTCTGGTCCTTTATTCCTGGCTATGACCATCTCTTTTCTCCTGATGCTCATGCTCAGCAAAGTGGATCCTGCCCGCTCCAGCTCACCACAGGGCTGCACAAGAACGGCAAAACAGGACAGCAACCAACAAGAGACACCAACCCAAGTGTCCTCCTCTTTCTGTCCTCCATTTTTCACAAGGACTCTGAAAACACTGTCATTAGATTCATTCTCTCAGCAACCTAATGACTAATTCTTTATTTATAGTGGAGGAGCTTCACCAGCAGAGACAGAGAGAGGCTCATCACCTCAGCTGTGAGTCACTTGGTACGTGGGAGACCCAATCTTTAGACCTGGCTTCAAATCTGGCAGAACTAGAATTTAACTCTAGAAAGCTCAAAACATAAGAGTGGCTCACTGCAGGCTCATAAACCTCTTCTTTTCTTATTCATTCTTACAATAAAAAAATTGCCCAAAAAATCCACCAAATTTTTTTTAAAAAGCCAAAGTTGCAACCCTCTTCTTGTCAGCAAGCACATTATGCATATAAGCTACTATATGCTTACTGGCTAACCCTAAGTAGAAGCAGAACAAACTCTGACAGACAGCCAGTCTTAACTACACCAGCTGAGCCACCCAGCAAAGATCAAGCATCTCAGCAACTCTTTGACTTTCTGATCCAGTTCTTAGAAAAGAAATCTAGTAAAAAAATGAGGCAACAGTGATTCAACTCTTCTGGAGCTAAAAAGCTCCTATGAATTTTAATATAATTGTTTCCAGCTTATAGTAGTCTTTAGCAACACATACAAAATACAAATTATACATCCTACCAAAATCAACTAAGTTCATAATAATCTTGCAGCTCAGGACTCAGTTTCATACTTACATACAACAAGAGGACTTCAGGACAAAAGTGCAACTGACTATACAGGATGTCCTGGCCCCAGTCTTAGATTTTGTGCACGTGTATCCAAGGAAATATTCCCCTTCTAGCACACAGCATTTCTGATATAACATAGGAATGAAAAAGCACACAGAAACAGTTTCAGTGCCCGAGGAAAAAAAAAATTACTCTTGTCACCAAATAATCTAGCAATCTGCAACACACAGATCTGCTCAGGTGGAGTACCATACTGTTGCACAGCACAAACTATGCCAAAACACAAACGCAGCTTCTCTTCCAGACACTCTATTTCACTCCTTCCCATCTACATAGGTTTAATGCTGGGATAACATCCTAAGCAGCTTTGTCTTAATCATCTGCATTTTCCCAAGCAGCTTCCGCACTGGCATCAGAGTCAAAAATTCTTCGGAATCAGACAGAAATACTGGTCAGAAATGAGTAGGGACTATTGCAATGCCCAGCATATTTTTCCTTCTTCTATTCTTTATTGCATAGACCTAGGTATGTCCTTCAAGAACAACTGACAATCAAGGCCGGTGTCACTCTATTCCAGATCCCATACAACCATGAGTTTTCTTCAAAAAGTTTGTTTTCAGGCCCCAATCCTACCATGAAAAGCTGAGCTTCTGGGCAGTCATATAAATCAGTCTCCAAAACTGTATTTTTTTGTTCCATGCCCCCTAAGATCAGTGTCTGGAGCCAACATTTCCTGACATTCAACATCAAAATAAATTATAACCACAGTGACAATATTATCTATTATCAGTTTTCTTCCCTTCCACAGATTTGTCCCCAAGACAAGCCATAAAAACAAAACCAAAACCCCTCCCAAGATACAACTGTCAAGGCAGAACCATAACACTGCCACCTGATACAGATGAGCAAGCATCACATGCCCATAAGGATTGGAAAATAGCTTTGTACAGACACAGCCCAAACACATCAGACTGTAAGATTAGGCTGCCAGTGTACCATGCAATTTGGATGTCTGATTAAGAACTAGTCCTACATAGTCCAACATCGATTTCCACCAGCACCATAAATGCCTTCCCTGTTCTGCCAGAGCAATAGGTGTATTATTTCGCAGTGGCATTTATAACATGTAATGAAACAGTCTCAAAAAGCATCTTTCTATTTTAAGTAAAGAAAAAGATTTGCCCCTCTAAGATTTCTACCTAATTAGTACCAAGTATGCAGTACTTCCTTTCTTCACCTGTTTACATACACTGTAGTCTACCAAACCCATTTATAAATGGTCACCTTTCCCTGGGCCATTCAGAAAAATGCTATCCCACAAAATTAATTATTTTTTCTAACTTTTTGACACTAAATAGCACATAACCTCTTTCTGTAGCCCATTTAAATGGATTTTTCCTGATTAATGAGGGAGTGCCACAAGAGCAAGCACATATTAATATTAAAGAATTGGTCAAAATAAGTGAAATAATATTCATCATATTAGCTTTTACTCTTTCTCATAGTTGTATGCTCAGTCTACTTTTATCTACGAAGATAGTCTTGCAAATAACCACAATATTCCTAGAGAAACCAGCATGAATTTTAGTTTTGGCATTGCAGATAAACTTTTTGGATCCTTATTACTTTAGAAAATGCTACTACTGAATGAAATAATTTGTTCCTAAAATTACTTCAGCACAGGAAAATTTGTTACACTGCATGTGTTCTTAATACATTTTAACGCTGTTCTACACTAAGAAAAACACTATTAAAGTTGTATCACAGAAAGGCAGTGTAACAAATTTCATTTCTGTACAAAAAACCCCCCAAACAAACAACACCTATTTCTGCTTTTGTCAATAACGAACTTGAATAAAATACATCTGAGTAATTAAGAAAATACAAGCAATTCTTCAAATGCCACAACGTATTTTAAGAGACTGTGATGCAGAGCAAACAGATTTGCCACGTGCTTATCCAAACTTAAAAAGATCTGCTTAAAAAGATCTGACCTGAACAGAATATATATATCAAATACAACGACTTCCTGTCAAGGATTATGTTGAAACCCTCTAGGTAATGCTCTATGCAACTTACAGCGTAGCAATGCTTATAACATGGCTGCAGTAATTGTCACCAATGAAAACTGAAAGACAGAAGGAGAAATAAATATGATTACAGCAATATGATGTGAACGTTTTCCTCTCCTTTTTCCTTACAGTCTGCAGTTCACATTCTGATGCAAGCATTGAAAGATAATTAAGGTGGAAAGAGATTGCAGATACAGATACTTACCTTGCAGGATGAAAAACTATGTAAACAAACAGCACACTGCAATCTACACTGTCACTTACCTCATATGACCAAACGCACTGAGTTCCTCCAAACCTTCGGACACACCTGCCCACCTCCACGTCCTCATGAGTGGTGTACATTTCTCGAAGGCATTCACCTATATGTGGCACCATCCTCCGGAGAACCTCCCGGCTGAAGATCATTCCTGGCCCTCCCATGCAGAAGTTTTCTCCAGGCTCCAGCCCAAGTTTTCCGAGTTCTTCAATGTTACCCAGACCAGTCTGCCCCAAATACAGAGGTTTACTGCTGTTCAGTGAGCGAAGAAACTCCTCCAATTTTTCACCTGACAAAAAGACAAGATTACTGTTATTTCTCTGACTACTCTCCCAGCCATCTCTTTTCATGTACTTCAGGCTTTTATAAAAATATAACAGGTACCCGAGACTGTCAGAGGAAATCATTTCCAAAGCAATATCCTACACCTCACTGAAAACATCCTTGGACAAATTAACAGGTTTTTTTTAAATTAACATTACAATGACATTTTCCTTCCAGCCAAAAGCTGAAATATGGTCAAAACTTAAATTTTAACAGTCAACTTTGTTCTGTTCAAACAATACTGATGGAAAGCACTCACTTGCTAGTATAAAACTGTCTCTGAAGTTGGACAATTTGGACAATATAGTTCCAGGCTGGGGAGGAAAGGGAATGGAGGGGTAAAATCTTACCGAATGCAGGTAAGATTTTAATAGGATTAATTTTTGAAAATACCGGAGCAAATCTAAATTAACCAAGAAAAACATGTTTGATTACACACTAATCCTTGGAAAAAAAGTAGAAGTCCTGTTCGTTTCAAAGTAGTTCCAGTGCTACCACGTTTACACAGTTTTCCTCCAAACCCCTTAGCTAATTATTTTAAGAAATTTTGTTTAATATTTATTTGAAATTAAAAGTTTCTGGATAGGTTTAATTTGGTACCACGTAATCAGTTAAAGACAGGTTCAGTACAACTCCTAGATGAGCTCAAAGAAAACACAACTTCACGTCTGCAAATGAATATATATAAGTGTGTGTGTATATATATATATATACACACATACATGTGTACATGGGCAAGTATTTGACAGGTGAATGGGAGCTGATGAGCAGGCAGCGTATTAAACGACTCAAAATTAAGTGACAAATACGGAAGGCTACAGCCACCTCCAATGAAGCTACAGCAGTGTAAGCAACCAAGCTTACAACCTGGGCTTATGCTTACAACTTCAGCTTCTCTTTCCTAAGCGCGGGACACGGCACGAACAATCCAGCCTCACGATCAGACCAAAAGGAATCAGGCTGCAGAGAATCACGCCCTAACGCTGCTATGAAACTCGCACGGGAGCAGGGCTGGTGCTGTCCGGAGACACCCGCTGCACTCAACACCAGCTTCACTCGGAGCCCGCGGCGGCTGCGCTCGCCCAGCCCAGGGTCGAGGCAGGCGGAGAGATGGTCCCGGTGACACCGGCACCGCTCCCGAGGAGCCCCGCACCGACTCCGCCGGGGGGGCCGGGCCGAGGCGGGACCGACAGACACCCTGCGGTCAGGCTGTGGGTCCGGCACTGCCCCGCTGCCCGCCGCGCCGCGTCGGACCAGACCCTCTCCGCCGGACCACGGCGGAGGCTCGTCCGGCGGATCGCCACGAAGCGAGGGCGGGGACGGCAGCACCGGGACCACGCGCCCATCCAAGGGACCGCTCACTGTGCCCGGCGTGATCGAACCCGCAGTCTCGTCTCTTCAATGAGTCGCGGCCTCCGCAGAGACGGCCCGGCCCGGGCACGTCGGGGTTCCCTCAGGGATGGGGCGGCTCCCCATGCCCCGCACACTGGGGCTGGAAGCAAGCGCCGGCGGGGCGGTGGCAGATCGAGGTACCCCATGCTTTCCGCGTCCCAGGCGGGAACCGAATCTCCCCCGGACCCACCGTGGGACTCCGCTGGGCTCCCAGACACCGCTCCCCTTCCTCCCTGCCTCCCGCCGGCGGGATGCGCCCCGGTCACCTTTAATGTAGACGTCGTCGTCCGCCCGCATGAACCACTCGTACTTGTCCAGGTAGTGGTCGTGCATGTACTTGATCATCATGAAGGACTTCTTTTGCGGCGGGTAAGAGTCGTCCACTCCTGGCAGGGCGACGACGGGCAGCGGGGGCATCCCGGGGGGCGCGGCGGAGCCCTGGCTGGAGAAGAACTCCACGCGGCCCGGCACCGAGGGTGCCCACGTCCGCTGCGCCGCCACCGCCCGACTGCCCAGGTACTTCTGGGCCGTCATCACCCCCACGTAGAGGAAGTTGCGGGGTTTGGTGCAGCCCTGGGCGCCCCCCCAGTCCCCGCTCCCGTTGTGGCTGCCGCCAGCCCGGCCGCTTCGCTTCTCTCCGCCTTCGTCCTCCTCCTCCGGCTCCCCTTCCCCGCCGGCAGCGGGGCTGGAGACGGTGCCCTCCGCCGCCGCCGGCGGCAGCTCCCAGGGGCTGCTCCTGAAACTCGTGCCGCCCAGCACCGCCGCTGCCTCCGGCGGCGCCTGCTGCCCGCCCGCCGCCGCCGCGCCCCGGGCCGCCCCCGGCCCCGCCGCGCGGCCGTAGTAGGAGCAGAGGCTGGCGCCGCGCCGCTTCTTCTCGCTGAGCTCGGCCACTCTAGGGGCGATGAGCCAGGAGGCGGCGGTGAAACCCAGCACCAGCCCCAGCACCACGCTCAACCAGGGTCTCCGGGATCGCGCTGCCATGTCGCGGGCGGGGCGGCTCCCGGAGCAGCGCTACCGCCGCCGGCGTCCCGCTAGAGGCGACCCCCGTCCCGCGGCGGCCTCAGGCGCGGCGTCTCCCGCCGCGGGTCCCTGCCCCGCCGCGGCGGCCCGGGCGGCTGCGCTGCTCCCGAGTCAAACTTCTGCGGGCGGGAGAGCGGCGGACCGGGAGCGGCGGCGCCTCCGCTCCGCTGGCACCTTGTCCCCGCGGCGGCTGGTCCCTCCCCGCCCCTCCCACCGCTCAGCCTCCTCCGCCCCGGCTCCCGCGCAGCGCCCGCCGCCCTCCTCCGCGGCTGCCGAGCGCCTCACCCCGGAGGGCGCCGCCGGCGCCCGAGCTGCGCCGGAGAAGTGGCGGCCGCCACCGCCGCTCCGGAAGGAAACGATTTTTTTAGCTGCTTCTCATGGATCCCCCGCGCCGCGGCCTCGGCACCCGGACCGTCCCCGCCGCCCGCTGGCGACCCTCCTGCCCGCTGGGGCCGGGGCCGGGGCCGCCCGCCGGGCGGTGCGGAGGGGTGGGGCACGGTGAGGCTGCCCCCGGCAGCCTCGCTTC
>QWTY01052800.1:5915-18424 GCA_008033365.1 Pseudorectes ferrugineus | reverse complement strand
CCAGGAGAGCTGCAGAGGGACTGGGGACAAGGCATGGAGGGCCAGGACACAGGGAATGGCTTCCCAGTGCCAGAGGGCAGGGATGGATGGGATATTGGGAAGGAATTGCTGTCTGTGAGGGTGGGGAGGCCCTGGCACAGGGTGCCCAGAGCAGCTGTGGCTGCCCTTGGATCCCTGCAAGTGTCCAAGGCCAGGTTGGATGGGGCTTGGAGCAACCTGGGATAGTGGAAGGTGGCAGGTGGGTTGGAACTAGATAACCTTTAAAAGTCCTTTCCAGCCCTGATTCTGCAATATCTCATGCCTCTTGGACCTGTTTGTAGCCACCTGTGTGCACTGATGTCCATCCAAAGGTTGTCTGCTCTCCTGTGCTACCCAGCTCAGGGGCTTCCACTTCAGGGACAGGTTTTGGGGATGGGAGAAGCCCCTGGGGCCTCACTCATCCATCGGTCCTGGCTTGCAGAGAAGCAGAGGCCAAGGCTCAGTGTCTTGCCCAGCTCAGCAGATGGGTGGTCCCAGTCCCACCTCGTGGTGAACACCAGCAAGAGGGCACTTCCTGGGAGGGTCTCAGCATCCCACAGGACAACATCCTGCTGCCAGCTACCAGGCACCCAGGAAAATCCCTCCGTGGACCAAAGTGATGTGAGCCAGGAGTGCCTGTGCAGTAAAGCTCCTGATGTCAAACAGGATTAGCTGCCTGCCTTTCCCTGCCCGGTTTCATTCATTCACGGGCAAGCTGGCCTTTCAATGGACACAGCTTCATTTCCAGTGCCAGTGGAATTCCTCCAGCTCTGGTGCCTGGACAAAGGAGCACCTGCATCTACAGTCAGTTTTCCTCCTCTTACATCCCTCTTTCCAAATTTGGCCTGTCCCCATAGATCCCTCATCACCTCCACCTTATAAAGAGGACACATTGCATGTGCAGAATTTAAAGTAAGAATGCATCCTGCTGGCAAAATCCAGCTGGTCCCTGCTGCATCCTCCTGAGCTGCAAGGCTGGGCATCTCCAGACATGGGATTTGCAAGCAGGATCCATCTATCAGCCACAACTGGGGTCCCAGTCATCACCTCAGCCTGGTGTTGGGAGTGGGATGAGCATTTTCTCAGGCACAGAAGTGGCCTCTGAGCAGATCTGCAGATGGTGCTGGGGCACTGACCCTGCTGCATTGTGGAGAAGGGTTTGCAAACTGCCCACCAAACCATCCCCACCCATATAAAGCAGCCCGAAAATAGGATTTTGTGATATTTCTTGAAACCGTTATGCTTTTACACTGAGCTTGTGCTATGGGGAATGCAGCCCGTGGGATGGGAGATTTATATTAATATATTTTTCCATGGAGTGGGGTTATCAGCACTGCTGTGGATGCTGGGATGAGCAGGGATTCACCGTGCTTGATCCTCTCTCTTCCTATGACCTCCATGTAGCGAGGAGGGGATTGCTGGCCTAGGGCTGGGATGCTCTAGAGGACATGGATTCTTTGTCTCCGTTTCAGGGGGAGGACTCTCAGTGTCTCCAAAATTCCAAAGGTAGCCCAAGGTTTCCTGTGCACACTCATAAAGGCAAAGGCACATCACTGCCTCAAGATTCCCACTGTACTGGGATGCACAGGAATAAAATGAGTATCACAAGGATCTCCTGCACTGCTGCTGAACAGCAAGGCTGCCAAGGGTGAAATAATGCCTCCTCTGGGCATTACATGGGGTGTCTGCAGGGCTGGGTCAAACAGGTGTCCCGGCTGCTCTGATGGCAACCCAGCAAGGAAATTAATTTGTGTTTGTTTGTGGTCCCTTGTCTCCCCTCCAGCCCCTCTCCGTGGGCCCGAGAGATTGGCTTGTGATTCTCAGACGTGTGATCAGGTCCCCGTGTCTGTGTGTCCTGCAGATGGCAGGTCTGTCCCTTGCTCACTGCAAGGTCTGGCTGAGGCTGCTAATGGTGTTTTGCTGCATCTGGGTTCGTGGGATAACAGGTCTTTAAGGTGGTGATAAACTGCTGTTACCCAGCTGAGCTGACACCCTGGCACGTGTTTGGGAACCCAGAAAGGTGTGAGATAGGAAGGACAGCAATAAAAATTAAGTGACAAGGAAGGCAACTCTGTCACCTGGGTGGTGCTGGAGGAGGCGCTGGCAAACATCCAGGACAGAATGGTGATTGCTGTTGGTTGTGTGCAGACCAGGCTCCTGAATTCACCCTCCTGGTCCTCTCAGAGCTTCCACCCAGACAGCGCTCCGAGATCTCTAGCAACTGCGAGGTTAACAGCAAAACTTTTGTTTGCACATCCATCATTATGCTCCCACCAGGGTGATTTAAACCTCAGCTAAATCAATAATTAACTGCTTGCACCTCTGCAGCCCCTCAAGGACCTCACAGGCATCACTGTCTGAAGCCATGAGACACCCACATTGGGTGGGTAATTGCTGCTGATCCCAGATTTGGAGCCAGACGGAGAGGTCAGGGTGAGACCAGGGGGCAGAAGGTTCAAGTGACCACTTGCCTGGTCATCTCGGGGTGTTTGTAGACATGGCAAGTATCCACAGCTACTATTGGCTCTGGTCATCAGCTGCCTCAGTTACCCAAACCTGGGAATGTAAAACTGATTGTTTCTTGTCCTGGGAGTTTGCCTAGCCCTCGCATTATAAAAACCAGGAGTTTTCTGGCCTTACTTTCCCTTCATGCCCAAACTCTTCTGAGAGAGAATAAGCACTGTGTCTGCCTGATGGATGCAGAATCTTTGAGTTGTTCTTGCCGATGTGGAAGAATTCCATATCCCTGGAATTGTTCAAGGCAGATTGAGTGGGGCTTGGAGCAACCTGGGACAGTGAAAGGTGCCCCTGCCCATGGCAGGGGATAAAACGAGATGAGTTATAAGATCCCTTCCAACCCAAACATCCTGTGATTCTGTGAATTGGTCAGTGACATCTGAGGGAAGTTACGAATCATCTGGTGGTGGGATGATGTGTGGTAGGTGTCTGTGGGGTGGTGGTCACAGTCCTGGTAGCCTGGACCTTCACCATGTGGTGTGTTTTGGAGCCCTCTGTGATTAAAATGGTTCACAGAGCTGTGGCCATCATGAAGTCAGGTCCACGCTGAAGGCCACTGGTAGGATTTCCTGCTTTTCCCAAAACGGCCAAAACATCCTGAGAAGATGTTCAAATGGTGCCTGTTGAAATGGTGCAGCTCCAGCCTGGAGGAAGCGACGTGATGAAAGCCTGTGGGAGTGAAATGCCTCATGGCTGGGTGAAGCCAGGACCTCTGCGAGGCTGGGCACAGGGTGTCATCTGTAATTTAAAAGCTTTATCTGCTTTAAATGTCAATAGCTCCTTTGTTGGAGTCACAATAATTGCCATGATTCGCATGTCTCGGTCACACGCCCCAGAGCACTTCGCAAAGGAAGATGAGCAAATCATTCCCGTTTGTTGCAGGATGGGAAATCAGGGTACAGAGGTGAAGGGAGCCCACGCAGGGCTGGAAATAAACCTCAGTCTCCTGTGCTGCTGTTCTCCAGGTTCTGCGTGGGAGCTGTAGGCTCAAAGCAGGTTTTCTGTCGTCACCTTACTCTGCTCTGTCTTGTCTCCGTGCTGGCAGTAGCGTGGGCAGGGATGGTGTGGTGGGATCTCAGTGGGGTTCTGTCCTGGGGTGCAGGCAGAGAGGCCAGGAGTGGGTGGCTGGAGGAAGAGCAGAGCCCATGGAAGAGCTGAGGGTCCCATTTCGTGTCCCACCACCTCCAGCAGAGGAGTTTTTGTAGTGGTGTCCGTGAAGTGAGACATTCCCAATGGAGCTGTGGGTGTTACAGAGGAGCTCAGTGAGACCCCACAAATCCATGGGCAGAGGTGTTTGATGACTCCCTGGTGCTGTCACACGTTTGTCCAGCACCTCCTGAGCTCCTTCCACATGCCAGTGCTGCAAACCACTCGTCTCACTGGTTTATACTCCTCAGGAAGCAAAGCTGCACACCAGAACGTCCTCCAAGCCAGGGCCTAAATACAGGTAGTATTTAAATTCTGAGCAGGGAATAATGCAGTGATGTTAATTGTGCAAAATGTGATTTATGGAGCCCTTTCTAGGAAGGTTTGTGCTTCTCCAGGACAGCAATAAGGGACAGAGGCTGTCCAACCTCTACCCACCATATTCCTCTTCCAACCCACTGGATTTGTCTCGGCCCTTTCCCAAGAGCCATTTAGGGCTCCAGCGTTTCGCAGAACATTGCCAGTAAGATCAACTATTTAGCACAGCCTATCTCAGCTTTTTATATAGCTCTTAGCACAGATATCTAAGCATCATATATTTCTTTTTGTGCAGTATTTCTGACTCAGTATTTCCTGCCTCCTTGACAATGACTGAGTAAACAGCAGAGCTGACAGAGGAAGAACCCTGTGTTTACAGAGCAACAAGCCCAAATGTGCCTCTTTTTTTTTCCATCAGAAGGTGGCGATGCTTAAATTAACCCTCATTTTTATCCCTCACTAAACTTTTGCCCTCGAACTTGCTGCTGCCAGAGTCAGCCATGGGTCGGTGGGCCCAGATCTGGGGAAAAGTTATTTGGAACTTGTCTTAAAAAAAGTGTGGCGAACTCCCAAGGGAAGAATTTTCGGCTGCAGCTGTCTGAGCTGGAGTGAGGGCTTAGATCCGATGGCAAAATGCTGCCTCTCATCCCACCTGACTCTGCTGCCCACTGAAAATGTTAGAGGATGGATTTGGCTGCTCTCCCACGGAGTGGCCATTCCTCTTGGCTCTTCTAGCTTGGTCCTAGTCTTGGAAAGGCCTCATGTCCCCTGTCATGGGCCAGTGTTGCATGAACTGCATCTACACTGGGATGGGGAGTGGGCTCCACTTGGCTGCAAGAGTGGACACCCCCAGGATAAAGGCATTTTGAATGTCCATTGCTGGCAGGAGCCTCAGCCAAGCTTACGAAGGATCCAGCAGGGGATGTCAGGGGTTTTGCTGAGCCCTGGGCCATCTCTGTGATGTGTGTGAACACAGGCCACCCTGACCTGCCCATCACACGTGGTGAGGCCCAACACGATGAACGTGCTTAGCCTTCAGATTTATGCCCCAAACTTGTACTTGGTGAGAGCTCTTTAGAGGTCCCCCTGGCATCCCCCCACTTGCCACATGGTTTCCCAGTGAATTCTTCTGCCAAACCAGGCAGAGTAGGGAGGCCAACCCTGCTACCTGGTATAAATACATTTTATTTTAAACTATAGGCACTGAAGGAAGGTCATCCAGTAAACACACCCAGATTATCTACAGGCCAGAGCACCCCCAAATTAGTAATACAATTCGTGTTTAAAAATACAGCCAAACTGATGAAAGATAATTTGCTTACTGCCCTGACATCACCACCTAAGCATGGGGCAAGCCAATCCACAGGTTATTTTTATATAACTCCGTGAGGCATTTCCAGAGCAAATAAAGTTCAGTGGGCAGGGCAGTGACCCGGCTGTCTGGTTCCAGAGCTTTTCAGCCCCCTCAAGGCTCGTCATCGGTGTGTGGAGGTCTGTGGGTCAGGGCACGGCTCCATCGGATGTGCCCTGGGCACACAGGACGTGGGGTTTGTTCTCTGCTGGCCAGCTCCTCACCTCTCCCACGTGCTGGCTCTGGCTCATCCGTTTGGGTTGCACAGCCTTTGGAGCTGCTCTCCGTGTTCTCAGAGGGTCGCAGGGCCTGCCGTGGGCATGGCTGACCTGCAGCAGGTGAGTCACACGTGTAACTTCATTAATCAAACAACCCAGCTGAGCCTCGGGGACAGCAGTGGTCTCCTCAAACACCCCGAGGCAGATGGGACACCTCTGCGTGGGTGGCACTCAGTTCACACCATGGTATGGGTCATACCTGCTCTCTGAAGGCCAGATTTAAGGACAGAGCTCCCTGGACCACCTTCCTGGTGCATGCTGAGACCCTGACCCTGAGGCAGACGGGTTTCTCAGGGTGCTTCAGGACACCCCTGGCACTGCAAGTCCAGCTGCCGTGGAGGTTCCTGCCAAGCCCAGCTCTGGCCTGTAGGCAAGCATGGTCCAGAAAAATTCCTCCCACTGGCGAGATGCTCTTCCTACTTTGTCAGAGGAATCAGTGTCACTCCCCTCCTTCTGCAGAATGTGTGCCCATCACCTCCTTTTGCAAAATTTGGCCCAACCTGAGTCCGCAGATGGAGCAGAATGGTTCCCACTGCGGCATCATGTTCTGGGTGGAAATGTTCGCGGGGCCTCCAGCATCCATCCCACATTCCATCCCCCTCTCCCATCCTTCGTGGGGGTCCCTCAAAGTCTGCACAAGCTTTTCTGTGGCTGGAGGAGGGGGGACCACAGACTCTGTTCTTTTACAAGGATCTTCTTCAGCTGCAAAGGTGGGGCAGTGTTCATTGATGTCTCTGTGTCACCCAGCAGGTGCCACAGGATGAAAAAAGGAGGGTGATGTGTGGTGGAATCCTTTCCTGCCCAGCTCCCATCCCAGGCCTGATGAGTTTGGTTTGGTTTGCTGGTTGGTTTATGGAATTTTGGGGGGTTGGTTGGTTTGATGGGGTTTTTTTATACAAAATATACCTTTTTTAAATGAAAATGTTGAAGAGTCAGTTTTCTCTCTTGCAAGGGTGCAGAGCAGGGTGTGTTTGAAGCAGGAACAGGAAGGAGCAGAGTTTCCTGCAGTGGTTTTTATTCTTTCCCAGTAATCTGGGACTGCAGAGCCTGTGCAGTTATCCCAAGCTGCTAGGAGTTTCACAGCATGCCCCAGAGATCCCAAAATACAGCACAGCTCCCCAGGTATATGAGTGTGGAGCTTCCAGGTCCAGGCAGGACAGAAGGTGCTGGAGGGCATCCAGGCTGGGAGGGTCAGGATGGGTTGGGGGCTGGAGCTGGCTGAATGCTGCATGAGATGCAGGAGACAGTGCCAGGAGATGGAGAGGAATCAAGGAAAAGCTCCAGGGTTCAAAGGGAGCTTTCTGTGCGCTGTATGGGTGGATGGGGCTGATGAGGGGCATGGGATGCTCTTGCCTGGGTTTTTAATTTCTCAGTAATCAGGATATCATGTCTCTTTGACTTTTTTTTTTTTTTTTTGCATTAAAATTCAATTGAAAACTCCAGAACAAGTAATTGGGTAACCCTGGGGTGATAACCTGAGCTGGCAAATAACTCCTCCATCACTGCCCAGGGACTGGCTGGATAATGAAAGGATGAACTCTGCAAACTCCCCCAGAGAGTCTCTGGGGAGACCCAACAGGATTTGGCTGCAGGTTGACTTCGAAGTCGCAGACACAGTTGGGCAACTGACTTATGGAAATGGGTGTAGAGAGGAATTAGTCATCACTGTTTGGTTAATAAGTGCCTCAGCTATTTTACAAGTCTTTTTTCCTGCATATGCAAATACGTATTTTATTTTTCCTTTTGAAATGAAACATATAAATAGCTCCTGCCTTGGATCTTCTGTGCGTGCAGTTGTGTCTTGAAAATAATCATCATGCTTTTGCCTGGCTTTCTTTAGCAGCTGCTTCACTTACCTTTGTTCTAAAAGGAAGATCTCCTGTGTGTTGTCCAGGGCAAGAGAGCAAACTTTGGTGTGGTGGCTTTTATATCTCCCCAGCTTTGCAGAGAGCAGCTGCAGGTCAGAGCATTTGCAGCAGCAAAGCCCTTTGTCTCAGGCAGTAGGAATAAACTGAGATGTAAAAGATAGAAGGTAATTTATTTAGTTGCTGGATTTCAAAGGTTGTGCAACCTGCACTGGGAGCACACGGTGTGGAGAATGAACTTGTCCTCTTCTTCAGTATTCCCCTGCTTAGTGTCTACTAAATTTTAGTATCAAGGAAAGGTCACTATGGAGACAGACAAGCAAAGTCGCGTGGGATGTCATGCAAGAACCTCTGCAGCATCTCTGAGAGCCCAGGGAAACCTTTTTGACTCT
Organism: Pseudorectes ferrugineus; assembly: GCA_008033365.1. Taxonomy (NCBI): domain Eukaryota; kingdom Metazoa; phylum Chordata; class Aves; order Passeriformes; genus Pseudorectes; species Pseudorectes ferrugineus. The sequence goes on along the minus strand of QWTY01052800.1, from coordinate 10,539 downwards.
GAGCACGATGCACTCCCTTGTGCCATCCTCTAGAAGGGTTTTTATTTGCTTTTCTATGTTGCCTTGTGCTCTTTGCCACACGCTTCCATCACACACATCCCTCTTCATACCCTACCTTTGGACAAACCACTTCTTTCTCCCCAGCTGGAGGTAGGATGGAGAGGCAGCTATCTCCCTGTGTGCTTCCTCCTGATGCTGATCCATAAATCACGTCACTGGGATAATCCTTAGTCATGGCAACCATCAGCTCAGGCGCAGGGTGACCTTTTAATGCCAAGCCCAGGCTGCCCTGATCTTCTGGTCGGGCAGGGAGCCAGTCTCTGCCATTATTTTGTGAGACGCCAGAGAGCAGCCAGACCATTAGGATGGTCCTGGCCAGACACTGGGTCTGCTGAAGATACTGGAATGAATGGGCTGGGCAGGTCAACCGGGACCACCAAGCCCAGCATGGCCACCAGCATTTCCTCTGCATTTTATTTAACCTCTCTGTCGCTGCCTTTATTCAGTCCTGGTGGTGCCTATGGAAAAGAGTCCCCGTGTCTGTCAGGGGGGGACAGCAGGGCGTGGGGGACACGGTCTCTAGCGCAAGCTGTGGCAGTTATTGCAGGAGCTGGTGATATTTCTACAGTACCTGCTTTCTGGTGGCTTTGCTGTGTTGAAATTGCAGCCGCTCGGCGCGCGTTGAGTAATCTCCCCACTGTTACTAAAGAGTCAGTCAGTCAGTCTGTCTGTCCTCCCCCCACCCCCAGTTTCAATTTCCTCCTAATTCCCTCTCTAGACGGCCGTTGCCTCTCCCGTGGTGGTGCGGTGTTGCTGATGCAGCCTGTCTCTTGTCTCTGTGCCTCTTGCAGAAGGATTTCTCCATGAGGGAGGAGCTGCAGCAGCGGGACGTGGAGCGCTGGCTGGGGTTCATCACCTTCCTCTGCGAGGTCTTCGGCACCATGAGGAGCAGCACCGGGGAGCCCTTCCGAGTCCTCGTCTGCCCCATCTATACCTGCCTCAGGGAGGTAAATGCCTTCCCACTTTGTCCTTCCCCACCAGCGGGACAAGCTGTTGCGTTGCTATGTGGAGATGCCCGTGGTCCATGGATGACATTGGAAAGGCTGTGGCTGCCCCTGGATCCCTGGAAGTGTCCAAGGCCAGGCTGGACGGGGCTTGGAGCAACGTGGGATAGTGGAAGGTGTCCCTGCCCATGGCAGGGGGTCAGAACTAGATGGAGGATCTTTAAGGCCCTTCCAACCCAAACCATTCTAGGATTCAGTCTTTGCTTTATAATTCCTAGAGGTTTGCTCTGCCAACATTTCTCACTTCAAAAGTACCTATATCTGCAGGGATGCTTGGCTCTTCCTGCATATTGTCTTTCTGCTCATTAAAGCACAATAATTAAAGCTCGCACTCCCTTTGTCCAGGGGTTAGAAAGGACCAACAATTGGAATGGCAAACCCAGCGCTGGAGTTTGCAAATCCCAATGTTGTGAAAATCCCCACCTAAGCAGCTTAAACAGTTTCTTAAAGCAGGTGAAGCCACCTGAATAGATGAGACAGACTAAGGGGAGGAAGGAGGGAGAGAAATGAAGTCCCTGATGTCCTTAGACCCCACCCAGCGCAGCAGAAACCCAGCCCTGTCACCAGGGTTGGGGGTTTTTCAGAACCTGATCTCCTGATGAGCTCATTGTCCAGCTCCCTGTGGCTCAGGGTGGTGGCAGAAACCTCAGTGAGTACATACAGAAAAGACAACTCAAGTGTTAATGTTCCATAGAGGAGGAGAGGGCTTCCCTCCATCCTGTTTTAAAGATGGTTTTGTCTCCTGCTGGTGCCTTTAGAAGACTTTCTCAGAAAAACCCGCCTCGTTTCCCAGAGTTGGAGCTGTGAATCTCAAATTGTCAGTGGTGCTTCTGTCAGGCCATAAATAACTCGCTGTAAAATAAGTTCTCCACTAGACCTCAGGCAAGGGAAGGATAAAGAAAGTGCTGGTGATGACTTTTTTTACACGCATGGGAAGTTTCCTCTGAATGCAAACACACCATAAACGTTTTGTCTGGGTGGTAGTACTGTGGGCAGGGTTCACAGATGGTGACTGGAGCAGTGAGGAGTACGGGCCTCATGATGAGGCAGACATATCCAGAGGAGGAGATGGGAGAGGGATGCTAAGAATAGCCGAACTTCCCCAAAATCTCTGCCCACGGAGGTATGTGTCACCTTCTGGGGAAGATCTTGACGTCTAGCAAAGCCCCCGTGCCCATCCGCTTCCCATCGTAATCGTGACACAACGCAGCCCTGATTCTGCCAGAGTTCTTCCCTGCCCACTCCTGTCTGCCCTCGCCGTGCTGTCACTGTCCCTCTTGTCACCTTTCTGCTCTGTGGGGACATGGTGGTGATCTAGAGGTGTGCGGAAGGACGTGAATTTCATGTATCAGGGATATTTTTTGCTACAGGGCAGCTCCATAAAAAGATTTACTAATTATATCAAGATGTCATGCGTAAATTTGCTCTTAAAAATACATCTCTGTTCCTTAGCAGGACAGGTCTGTCCCTGTGGTGTTGTTTGTCACAGATGACTTTACTAGGTGATCTTTAATAGCGAGATGATCTTTGGGGCCCTTCCAACCCAAGCCAGTCTGTGGCTCTAGGAAGACTCTTAGCTTAGCTGACACGGATGAGCCTGACTCTTCTGTCTCCCCTGCCCCAAAATGGTTGGTCTGTGACTGCTCTCTCCGCAGTGCTCTGACCTTGATCCATGCCATCCCTCTTCCATGGCTTTGGAATGGGTTTTCCTCCTGACACCTTTTTTTGCCACTGCCAGCTAATCATGCTGCACAGGGCCAGCCCAGGGGAAAGGACAGCCTATTTATCAGCAGTACCAGGCTCTGAGATGGTTGCCAGGGCCAAAGGCAGGCTGTAGACACAGCCGAGGAGGTGGTGGGGTGCTCTTCCAGCTGGACCCAGGAGAGGCCAGGGACATCTTCACAGGCTGGCCCTGCTGGGTGCTCTGTGAGAGTGTGGAAAGTCCCTGATTGTGCAGAGTGCCCATCCCTTGGTGATCCCCATGAACCACATGGGCTGGTGTCCCAGCAGAGCAGGGCGTGTCACCATGGCCTGTAAAGCTTGGGGCTCCCACATGCCTCAGGACAGGTTCACAAGGTGTGGTAGCACTCACCATGGTTTTTTTCCCCTTCTGCTGATCAGAACATACATCCCCATGTACAGTCTCAGCCCCTCATCCCTAACTCCCTTCATGTTGGGTATTCCCCAGCAGTCTCCCTGTGTGCTGCCCACAGTCCTGCATAGCTCCCTCTGCCTCCATCCACCCATCCTTTAACCATAAATCATTAGCAGAGGCAAGATAACATCTTTCCCTCTGCCTGTCCTTTCAGCTCCTCTTGCTTTTTAGTTTCTCCTTGTTTTTTTTTTTCCTTTTTCCTTTATAGCTCTGGCAGACTCAGCCAAAGGTCAGTGAGGCAGTGAGCAAGAGGAAGGGGAAAATTGCCTGATGACTGAGGCAGGAATGTCTCTTCCCTTCCCCCTGCAAAGCTTCCTCTCTCCAGCTCCTTTCCCCCCAAATAAAAGCTTATTCACACCATCATTAGCTGGGTGGGAGGGAGTGAGGGTGGCCTTGAGGACATCAGTGCTGGGTGGGGAGGAGCTGGGGACACGGCTGGGGCATTGGGTGACAATGCCAGAGCTATCTATCGATCCGTGGGGATGGGTTGGTTTTGTGGGCTGGGAAAAAAAAAAAAAAAAAGACAAGTTCATTTCAGGCGAGGCTGGAGTGATAAATGCTGGGGTTTGCTGGCTGATCGACCCGGCGCCCATCACTGTCCTCGGGGAAGCAGGCAGGCTTCCGTGGCTCAGCAGTGGGTGCTTAACCATGGCAAAGGAAATTTGGGTCAGAGCTGCCACCTCGGCCAGGCAGCGTTTTGGGAACCAAAGGAGTGGCTGTACCCCTTGGCACAAGCACAGTCCACACCAAGTCCCCATCCCGGGGGGCTCTGCTGCACCCTCCTCCATCACTTGAGCTGGAAACCGGGGGAGAAGGAAGGGTCTGCCATAACATCCAGCACTGTGACAGCATCTCCCAGGAGCAGAATCCCTATCAAATGAAAACATTTAATTTCCGTAACTATTCTGAGGGTTTTGGGGTGAGATTTGTGGAGGCTGAGAGTGCATCCTCACAGTGAGGTCTGGTAAGGTCAGCGTTAGGATTTTAGGCAAAGAGATGGTTTGCCAAGGGAAGTAAAAGGTGGGTCCAGCTCTCATTAAAATGGTTTAATGGAGCACAGGGTGTTTGGATGGTGGTTTTGACCAAAACATGTTTTTCTGCTTGGAACAGTGCATTATTTAGGTTGGAGAAGGGCAATGGATGCCCAAGGTTGTCCCAAAGATCAGACCTGGAGACACTTGGGGAAAGGAGGAGAGCCCTTTGCAGATGAGAACAAGAGGACTATTGCAGCCATCAGATCTGGGAAGCCTGGGAAAAGAATAACAAAGCAGAGATGTTAAATAGAAATGAAAGCGCTTTCCTCCCATTCTTCCCTCAGAGCTTCGGGGAATCGAGGGCGAGCTGGAAGAGGGCATTGTTCCTGGGATAAAGGCTTTCCCCGGGGATGGTTATGCTGCAGCCAGGG
>QWTY01052797.1:0-16847 GCA_008033365.1 Pseudorectes ferrugineus | reverse complement strand
GGTGCTAAATGCACATCTTTTGATTCCACTTCATATTCCCTGATCAGCGTCATGGTCCTGAACAAGAGTTTGCAGTACATTCCTAGTTATTTTGATTTTTATCTTTCACTATTTGAGTGGGCAGAAATCCTGTGCAAGCAAGGCCTCCGCAGAGCTTCTCGCTTTTTGCAGTATTGCTAATGCTACACCTTCCATGCTGTGACACTCTCCTGCCTGCACATATTATGCTCTCATCCTTGCAAAGCTGGTAGCCTGGCAGCTCTGTACCCCATTGATTACTATCCCATTGATCATTCTCCTTCTGCCACAGCTGAGATGTGTTATCATAGCCAGCTGTCATCAGACAGCCAGCATTCCTGCTCTCTATCAAACTTCCCAGGCTTCCAACACTGACACAGCACACTTGCTGGTTCCTGCCTTCCCTTGCTGCTCAGTATTGCATGTGGCAGCTCCCTGAAGGCCTTTCTCAGTACTGCTGCTTTGTTTCTTCCTCCCCATTTCCTCCCCACGTGCCTTTTGGCCTTTTCAGACAAACTGCTGGCTACATCCACCCTGCAGTTTGCATCAGCAAAAGCTAGGTTTTCCCTCTCCATGCTGATTTCCTCAATGTGCTTATCTAGAACATCCCTACCAGGAAAACACATCTTTACCAACACAGCAAAGAGCCACCAGTTCTCCCTGCACTTCCCAGTAAGCTCTAGAGGGTCTGCTACCATTGCACTTGCCAGGCAAGTCAGCCTCAGATGCCAGCTGTGCACATGAGGATCGAGTCTAGCACCACCTCCACCTCCTGTCCCTGAAATTCCCTCATGCAGCAGGAACAACCTCAGAGCAAGACAACCCTAGGATATTCTAGGGAATACCTTTGATTCTCACTGCTGCAGGGGAACATCCATGTTTTAGCAACGCTTGGAGCCTCTCGCACTGCACAGGCACACAAAACCCACCCAGGCAGGCACTGCACACACTGCGCACTGCACAGGGCTCCAGGCAGCCTCAGCTCTCACTCTCTTGCTGGGCCCTACAGCATCAGAACCAGAAAGCTACTTGGGCTTTAAAATATTTTAGATACACCTCAGTTAAATGATATCCTCCTTACTGTAAGGTAGCCTGATAAGTAGGCAAAGCTGTAGCAAAAGCCACCCCTGTGCAGGGCGAAACGCCTCAGACCATAGATACAACCCAAAACCAAAGCAGCAAGCTGAAACAGGGATCTCCAGGAGATATCCCTAGCAGGGTCTCTGCTGGCCCCACACACTCAGAGACAGGTGCCTGGTGCTCTCCCGAACCTGGAGCAGCTCCACACCCCACATGAAGGCCTGTGTGCAGCCCACCCAGCCACGCACCGGGAACAGCCCCCTGAGGGGCCATCGCTCCTGTCTGCCCAGGGCACACACGGCTTTGCCAGAAGCAAGAATTTGGAAGAAGTTGGAAGTCAGCTGGAGGCTGACTACCAGTGTTCCTGATGAGTTTAAAGATTGCTACAATGCCTGCACAACCAGGAAAGCACAAGTGTCAATACCGCAGTTCAGCTGGTGTTGCAGCTCTTTACCAAACCAACACCTCTACCTTATGTTTTCAGCTGCAGTCAAGTAAAGCACTCTCCCTCAGGAGTTTAAGAGGTACCAACCAAAAGCGAGAAGGCTGCAGACATGTCTTATTTGCACTGCCATAAATTCAGAGCATGGCACAAAATAGAGCACTTGGTTTGCTTTTACGCTTGAATATTTAACGCAAAGTTTTAGGACCAGATTCTTCTACCCAATGCCTTCTCCTCAGGGCTGATTCAAGATTAATCATTGTCTCTGCCTTTTTGCAACAGCATGGCATTTTTTACTCACGTTTTTCATCATATGCCATAACCCACAAACTGAGTATCTTTTTATGATTATTTTATCATCTTAAAAACACTAAAAGAAATGACATGCACTACCTATAAGTGAATATCATTAGCATTTACTTTCAAGTATGCCACTGACAGAAAAAGTAGCATTCTCATCTTCTCGCTTTTTTTTTCTACCAGACTCTTACTTCATACTTTGTAACTATTAGAACTTAAAAATAAGCTTTAAGGCTCTGCATGCTTACCAGTACTGCTAGTACTTGAGCTACTTTCACCATCACTCTTCCTCAATTTTGTATTTCAATCATCATTATACAGGCTTTGTTGATTCAATATTGTCTTTTATGCACTATGTTCGTAAAGCCTTATTAAAGTTTAATGAAGACACGGAATCGGATAATATTTGCATGTAAAATAAAGCTGTAGTCTAAGCAATACAAAGTATCTATAATCATCAAAACAAATCACTCAGCACAAGAGACAATAAAAAGAGAATGGAAGCCAGGGAAGGAGAATTTATACAGAATCTCGTCCTAGAAATCAGCTGCCAAAGTTTCACTACACATAGTAATTTAACACAAAATTTTGTTTATCGAGCAGAATTGCAATTTCTATTTTTTTTTTACCTTTAAACCCCCAAATATCTGTAAAAACTCAAATACAGTAAGTAGTTGTCCTAATTTTTAATTATTTTTAAGAATGCAACTGCAGAATAAATCAGTAAAGGATAAACTATGATGTATGTGGGATAAGCGACAGATGAAAGAGCCCTTTACTGAAATGCTACCCATAATATGGGACAACAGAAAGGAAAGAATCAGTTTCAATATACCTCAAAAAATTAAAAAAGGTAATGAAAATCAAGATGAAGGTGCATATTCTTTGCTCTCGTACTATCTGCAAAAGATCTAAGCAATTTGAGACATAATTTATTCTACGATCAAAGTTGTCCTAGTTCAAGTCTCTCTGCTGGCAGAAGTGATTTCACATTAGCAAATTATTTTACTGTTTTTGTAGTGATTCTCAGATGTGTTTTTATGTTCTCTGACTGCAGTAGGTGATTACTGAAGACCAGGGAAATATTTTGGCTGAGTCAAAGCTAGATCAGAAGTCTGCTTCACCTTAAACAGAGGTAAAACAGCACTGGTTGTTATTAACCATTATAAACACAAAGGAAGCTTCCAGTAGCTAAGGCAGGAGAAGATAACCGCCCCCAATGAGCTGCCACTGAATTGAACCAATGCTGCAAAATCTTATCTATGAATATTTATTTGAATTTTAAAGCACATTTGCTTTAGCTTCAATTTTGCATTCCTTTTGTGTTCGCTTTTGGCATGTTCTAGTAAATTAATTACTAGCAGAAATGCTTGCTGAAGCTGTGGATTTTCAGCAAATACTACAAAATATTTACTGAAACTGCCCTTTAAATTTACAGTTGTGGTAATAGCCAGCAGAAATCTGATTTTGGAGGTTAATTTAGACCTGTCAATAGAGAATAAAACAGCAGGTAACCCCATCTTTAAATGCCTTCTATTAAAATCAGCAAGAACCAATTCACTAGCCATGGTGACTTAATTGCATAGCTACAATAAACAGTTGTGGATAATAAATACTTCAGATTGTGTAAAGAGTCCAAAATTGTACTGCAAGGGAAAGACCTTCATGTCACTTCCAAAGTTATGCACAAGGCTTGACAACATCCCTGCTGCTGGAGTTGCTGCAGGAATGGCATCTTCAGCCATAGCCAAGCAGACACTCTGCTGCTGGCAATTTTTTGTGACTCATTGCCCACCAAAATCAGAAGCTTTCGTTTTATACATTCACGATAACACCACTGACAAAACCCACACTAGGATGTAACCCACACCTCTCAGCATTATTCACAATAGCTCAACGTGCCATCCTGAAGTAAGAGGGTAAATCCACCCTCCCTTGTAAAATCAGGATATATTCTGCTTCCTAGAAACACCCACAAGTTTTACAGAAATTCCTGCCTGTCGTGGTTGGAAAGCCTGGGATTTCAACTCAGCATGTTGCAGTTGTTAACATCATTTGGGTTTTTCACTTGCAGCATGTGCAACAGCCTTTGTTTTTCTAAGCTGGACCACTTTGGAATGCTTACTGCTGGCAGGAGGGAGGGAATGTATCCCAGTGACAACCACTGATCCCTGGGTCTGCATCAGGCCCACATTCTCTCTCATTCTCTGAGTAGAACATTGGAACTCTTTCTGGCCAACCCCAAATAACCTCAGCCTTTTAGCCTAGGCTAAAATGTACCTTCCCATCTCCAAAAATACGTGCCATAAAGTAATTAAGGTAATGAAATAGATATTTATAGGAACACATGTGCCTGTGACAATACGTGGCAGAGAGCCATTCCAGCTGAGTGCAGTCTCTCCCTGCTTAGGGAGTTGCCTCTCTAACCTACCTCTTACCAGCAATATTAGATCCTTCAGATTCCCATTTCTGCTGCAGCCATTAAAGTTTTTGACCTGGCAACATGATTGTTGTCAAAGCAGGGGGCAAATTAGTGCAGCTCTTTAGGAGAGGGTCAGGTTTGCAGAGAGTCATCCTCAAATACTGTCAGCTTTAAATAAGCATTTTTCAAAAACCAACACATCACCCCCCTTCTCAAATTAAAGAAAACCAGTACAAGTTTGCACTGGAGTATCCATGAAATGAAAGTGAGGAAATGACCTTCGAACACTCAGTCTTTGATCAACACAAAGCAGTATGAGAAACAGGCACTTGCAACAGATCAAGCACGGGGAATTATATTAATCTCCTTGAAACTGGATGACTTTGGGAATGAGCAGATATTAAAAAAGAGCAGAGAGACTCCCTCCAGAAAAACATCCAGAGTTATAAGGAAATAGTTGGAAAATAAACACATGTTTGCCTTAACTATTTCTCCAGTAAAGGTGGTCAGAAATTTGAAATATTGAAGGACATTCAGCTGAAAGGTTCAGCAAACAGAAGGGGTTTTGCCATGTCTCTGTGCAGGGGCATATAACACTGAAGGAAAATCATGAAGCAAATAATGAAACTTCTTGGGACTATATATGAAATTATTTTTACATTTCAGGTTACAGCACTTCAGTTTTTGGCTTCCCTTGTCTAAAGCTATTTTATGACTCTAAATGAAAATTTATATTTTTATCAGGATGGTTACACAAGCAAGAAATTAAACTCTCTTCAACTTTGGCAAATAAGCCTCAGAGGAACTCTTCAAAATCTTATGGATTTCTGTCTACCAGAAGATTGTGACAAACAACACTTCAAAGAGAGTAACCAAAAAAGTAATAAAGATAGTTCAAAAAGTAATAAAGATAGTTCAGGAATATGTCTTCCACATTTTTAGTTTTTGAATATTAAACAATGTAGCTACACATTTCCATGAAAAAAATAAAGAAAAAAAATACACTTGTATTGGTGATTAAACACGAGAAAACACTTAAGTCGTACCATTGTGAGTCCATTTTTATAAGGAACAAAGTGTACCCTACTGAAAACACAGTAAGGAAGGGAATCAAGACTGGGTGCAAAGGTTGCAAGAGGAAGGGCAGATTTTAGCAGGACGAAGACCAGGCAGCTTTAATCCTTCTCCAGTGCTGGTGCCCTGCCCACACACACTTCTCCAGGATGGTCCACGTGCTCCACATGGACCCTGGGCCACGTTTGTTCCCCCTAAACCTCCCAGGAGTTCTCCCCTGCCACCCTGGGCAGACATGCCAGGACTCCAGAGCAAACTGGCCTGCCCAAGAGCTTCCTCCCCGTAAGTGGAGTCTGCATGCCATGGGTGCAGAGAATTCTACTGGGTTGGCTGAGATACAGCATTCACTTTCAGATATAAAAGCCAGCCTAGCTTGTAACCGTAGTGTTGCTATTTTCCTGCATTCCAAAAGGTACGTGGGAAAATTGTGGTACACTTTTAAGATTTTGTATCATTTTACTTAGTCCTACTACATATATTTCATAGCTTTTCCAGCACTGGGGTTGAGGATGGAGGTCATGACAGAATTTTTGAGAAGTTAAAAGGATCAAACACACTCAGCCTGAATGAGTTAATGTGCTTCAATATCTCATTTAGTTATTGATCTATTTTGTCCTTTGGATAGGAGAAATTTTAAAAGACTTTCTGGGCAATCTATGACTGGATATAGCAAATAAGGTTATGTTCTACACCATTTATTTCTAATTTCTTCTTGTTTAAGAGTATCTCATTACTGAAAAAATGAAGACCAATCCAGCTGAGGTAAGATTAGATGTCAAGAGAATCCAGAGCTGCTAGTAGTGACTACAAGCTTTCTTTAATTACCAACTACCCAGGTAATATCATAGAAGTACTTGACAACAGGAGTTAAGCTGTTGTTGTTATTCTGTTTGGACTGGAATTCTTTTCCAGGATAGCTTCTGTTTGAAATGAATGGCCCAATTACCCAAGATTTAAGAAGCAGGGCTCTGTCCACAATTTTACTTGAATAGCAGGATTAGAAGTATAGGGAAGAAACCTTCTGGTCATTATTAAGGAGTGCTGAAGTATAGCTGTCTGTATCCACACAGAGCTTACAAATATTTCTTTTTCTGTTTCATAGAGTTTGCTGGTCCTCCAATAAATTAATAAACTTAGCAGTAGTTGAAAGCAGTTATACACTTGACATGAATATTTTTCATTTTTTTACTAAATTCCCCCAAATAGGTCTATTAACCACCACTCAAGAACATTTTGAGGTTTCATTTTCAACACTGACAAACATTTCAAATATTAGTCTGACAAACATTTCAAAATTTTGTTTTAATTCTGCATTCCGTATAAAAACTTTTGTGGAAACATCATTGAATATGTTAAAGATTTAACTCCCTATAATGAGTGGTGGTGGATATACCATCAGACATTAGAAATAACACCTGACTCAACAATTTACAGGTAATCTACAAACAAAACTATAAGAATACAGGATTTGGTAACATCTCTTCACCTTCCACTTCTAATTTTCCCAACTCAAGGTAAACACTAGCTGGATAAATACACACAATGCTTTAGCAAACAGTTTTGCTCAAGCAGTTGTTTTGCCTTCAGAACTCCTTCAAAGCTGTAATGTGAAAACAATCAAAAAACCCCAGCAACACCATAAGAAAAAGAAGATATAAAGGAGAACCTGCAATTACTGAATAAGGACCTGAAGGAATGGCTTGTTCTCTAAGCATGCACAACAACACTAAAAACTGCCATGGATGTTTCCTTCAAGTTGAACGTACACTCAGCTCTTTCCAACTGTGAGAGAGATCTTGTTTACAAGATCTAGGATGTTGACAAAGAGATGGCACAATCAGTCATGGAAAACAGTTATAAAGCTTAAGGTTTGGAAAAAACAGGAGTTGGTCTTCCATTTTTGCAAAACAGCAAAACTGAGCTCAAATCATGAAAGTAAAGTTGTGACAACAAATGAAATCAGAATGCTAAATCATAGAAAAATCAATGTAGGAATTACAATATAAAGACAAACAACTCCCAGCTTACTGAATATTTAAAGTGAACATCCTCAAGTATTGACATATTTCTTAAAAATGGCTAACTTGTCACAGCATTTTCTTGGAGACATATGGAAATCTGTACTCGCTTTTTTCCTGCTAAAATTAAAGTGCCTGCTCCAGTAGGGGAGCACAAAGAATCACTGTGCAGCCCACATGGAAAGAGCGACTGTCTGGGCAAGATACTCCACAAAAAAATATGAACTAAATTAATTACTCCCTGTAACAAGCCTTGCAAGGAGATGCAGTCACGTGCACACAAGGAAGATGGAGAAAAATATGAATAAGCTCAAATATATTTCAAGTCTTCCTTGCTAACAGAAAAAGTATCAACATTTCTTGAAATTGGTCAGGACATCAGGGCCTGAAGGACACCAACCCCTCTGAATGTAGGCTTGACTTAGAAGAGTTGGAGATACCAGTTATCAGTATTGAGTACCAAACTCCCACCCCTATGACAGTGGCAAGTCTTGGGTACCATTTCCCTTAGGTGAGTGCACAATTTCCCCTTTCAGAGTTTCTCTGGCTCCATTTAATCCTCACCATCTAATTAAAAAAATAAATTAACTGGGGACATGGGAGTAAGGCCTGTAACACACAGTAGTGTTTGGCCAAGAGGTTGTTCCCCTGGAGAGAGATAAATGTCTTTTTCCTTAACAAGGACTGAAGATCATTCTTAAATAGAAATAATATTGTCAAAGAAAAAGCCAAAGCCAATTACTACACCAATTAATGCCCATTATGCTCAGCGGTGTTTAAGCACGTCCATGAGATTCAGCTACAGGAATTCTTCAGTACAAAGCAAACAAAAATCCCAAAACCAACAAACAACAAAAATGGAACTAAAATAAACAACAGCAAAAAAACCCCACCCAACCAACCAATGAAAAATTGCTCAGATAAACACAGCTAGAAATAAAAAAAAATTCTCAGAATATTTTTATCTACTTTTTTAAAAAATACATTTCTGCAAACCAAACATATAGATGAAAAATTGCTACAAATAAAAAAAGCTGATTATTGCTAACCACAATAATCACAAAATTCTTAGTCTGCACTCTGTTATATGTATGTGCAAGTACTTATAAACTAAAAAAAACCACAGTAAATGTGGAAAAAATGTGGCAGGATATTGAGTGAGGTGCATATTTCCTTTAGAATGTATTTCCATGCAGACAGACATTATAATTGAAGCTTCAGCTATGCAAGATTTAGGAAAAACTGCTGCAAATAAACCGGAATTTTCCTATTTTTTATTCCATTTTTAATACTTAATAATCAAACATAGGTCACAGGTACCTTCCCAAATCTACCTTAATTTCCCTGAGTGTAGTCAGGTACGATCTCAGAGGACACATAAAACTGAGAAAAGGGAAACTGAGTGTATTCTGCAACAGAAAACTGTATATGTCAGCAAATGCCAGGGTAAAGTTACAATATCATGACCATACAAGATTAATAGAAAGAAATCCGACACTGAGATTAAAATTCTCTACCTTGGCAAGCAAAAATGTCTTCTTCCTGCTTACAATTTTTGTCACTTTTTCTTCCGCTTCAAATATCCACAAAGTCAAAAACCATAGGTGAAGATAATCCATTATCATTGGAGAGCAGCACAGCTTTAGCACACAAAACCCCTTCAGTTCTCAGTTTTTTGTTGGGTTTTTATTTTTGTTTTGTTTTGGGGGGGTTGGTTGTTTGTTTAAAAAAAAAACAACAACTTTCCAAATGGATTCACACCTGCACAGAAAGTACTTTCTATACCACTTGTCTGGTTTGTCCTACACAGATATTACAATATAATGTTTTGTAGAAAGACCTCCCTCTGAATTAAAATTATACACAATTATCAGACCTTGTAAGTCTCCCAAGTTCAGTTGCTTCTCCTCACAGAGTTTCTAGAACCTAAAGAGCAATATTTTAAAATATAACACAATACTGACATTGTAGAATTTACTTCTGCCTCTCAGCTGATATCCCCTCGTTCCAACAGAACTGCAAACCAAGTAACATCAAAAGGGAGCAATGCACTGCACCTGCTGAAGCTCTTAATGCAAATAATAGTGTTCATTTTTGTGCTATTATTCATCACAATCAGAGCACATCTTTTTTCCCTATGGTTAGATATAGAATCACAAAAAAATAATATCTCATAATGGCAGAAAAAAGATATCAGAGACAAGGGTATCAACTTACAGATCTTACCTATGAGATTATACCTCTGTTGTGAATACAAAAGAGAACTACCAATAAGCAGTAAGGAAATGAAAATACCCCACTAGAAGACAGAAATTACGGAAAATTCTGGGTTTTTTCAACTGGAAAAAGGATCCTCACATTGTCTGACCATGTGGTCACCACAGTTGTCTAAGCCACATCAATATCAGAGTGAGACACTTCTCCAAAGCTGATTCAAAACACATAAATTACAGCACACTTATTTTCTCCTCACAGCTTAGGCTGACTGCTAAAGTGCTGTTTATGCATGGAATAAGCTATTGGTGCTCTAAATTAAACTGCAGGTTCTCCCCCTCTTTACTGACTGACTGCATCCAGGACCTAGAGACACTAAGGCTCCCTGCTATTCTATTTTTTTCTTGGCCACAGCATGGGTGAAACCTTTATCTACTAAAGAAAAGTCTTTCCAATGATTCATTTTTCATTTGCTTTAATAGGAACATATACATAAAAATAATAATAAAAAAGGGCAACAAAATAAAATACTACAAAGATGATGCAATTATCACCTTGGGAATAGGAGAAGGAATGAGCCAGACACAACAGATGTGAGCTGCATCAGTTAGTGTCTAGCTGCCAGGCTCCTGGATACTGAAATGGTGAAAGAAGCCTAAGCAGAATATGACTGGAAAGGTAATGGAAAGCAGACACGAACCTTTGATTGATGGTTAGCTATAGTACTAAACTCAGACTTCAGAAAGGATGAAGAATATTTAATTCTTCATTAAAATAGTGCTGAAAGAATGGTGTCAAACTCAATTCACAGTTAGTATTTTAGCTAATTACAGTCACACATTTAAAATTACTACAACTGTGGGGGAAAAATTGAAATTAAATTTGTGTAGGGAAGCATAGCAGTTAAACTGTGATTATCAAGGAAAATTATGTGGCTTCTGGGAAGTACTGAAAGCACTGATCCCAAATAACTTACCATTCATGGGTAAAAGACTATGCACATTTTATAGTTCCATGGAGTATTACTTTGTCTTCAGTGAGAGGAGAGGAACGTCCCTCAGCATTCCAGAGCAAAGCCCACACATCCTGCTCCAAGCAGCAGATTACTGGGAGTGAACGCAACAAGCTCGAGCCCGTTCTGCAGCAGACTATGCTTTTATGCAAAACTATTCAGAGTGACTCTTACAACCTCTATTGAGACAAGTGAAATCTTCTTTTCCTGTTCTGCTAGCAGTGGCTGTGTCTGCACAGGCAGACAGTGCAGAGCAGGAGGAGAAGAGCTGTGGAGAAAAACACTCGGTGCTGAGGACTCAATTCTGACATGACATGCATTTTTAAAGATTTTACTTCAAGTTCTCCTCTCCATACATCTGACTGGATGATCGCTGGGGTCAGATGCACAAGACAGACTCGTGGAATAGTTTTCCTACTTTGAGCCTATTTGCATTTAAGTCCAGGTCAGAAGTGAGTCTTCCATCTGCTTCCCCTCACTGTGTTTCAGTTCACCCTGCAAACGGCCATAGGATATAAAGAGTGGATGCGTATCAAGTTAAACTCATCAAACATTCAGTCCAGGAGGGTATCTGATGAGCCCCAAACACCAACAGCTATTCAGGACAGGACCATAAGAGCTATAAAAGAAAAGCTGAAATCAAGACAAATAAGAACTGAACTGCAACAGGCAGTGTTTCTGGATGAAAAGCTGTTTCTGCAGATCACATCCACTCTGATGTTTGAAGCAATGTTATGCAACATGCAAGAAAGACACAGCCTGTGGCAAACAATGTCGACATGATGAGCAGCTTAAAAAAACAAAAAAAAAAAAACCCAAAATGAAACTTTTTTTAGTTAATAATTTCTGGGGTAGAAAGCAGACATTTTTTCAGCTGCACTGTTTAATTGCAGAACCCACTTGATGGCAAAGGTTTTCAAGGGAAAGTATAATTAGCACTGATTCAAAAGGCAAATAATTTCTGTTTCCCTCCCACCAAGTAGGCAATAGCCTTAAAGCTATATTTAGGCTTTAATAAAGCCATTTCCCAATCTAAATTTTATAGTGAAAACACCACCAGTGTTTAAGTTAGGGAATAATGTGTTCTTGATCACAAGCTGGAAATCTTATTGGATCTAACAAGCCCCTGCTAAATAATGTTCAATTGTCTTTTCACAGTGGACAGTCCCATTCTTCAAGTTCTTTCCTGACTTCCATCTTTAACAAATCTATAATAAATTTGTGAGAAGAGAGACATCACCTTCCCATCAGGCCAATGGCACCTGTGAGTTTTTCAGGAATCTTTCTACTATTAACTTTCTACTCCCATGCCTAGTCCTCTTCTCACTTTTGAATTAATAGGAATAAACCCAACCAAAGACAACTCCCTTTTTGTTTTTCAGCAAGAGCTATATTATGAATTCATATTTTAGTGTCAAAAACCTAATCATGTTGGACAAAACAGCTGTCATATCCTCTTCCCCAGTGTTTAATATCCTTATCTATGATCTGGACAAAGGAATCATTGAGCACTTTAGACTGCATCTTGAGTAGGCCACTCACTTCAGAAAGACAGTGAGGTGCTGGAGTGGGTCCAGAGAAGAGCAACAGAGCTGGTAAAGGGTCCGGAGCACAAATCTGATAAGAAAGAAGCAAGAGAGTCACCATACCTGGAGGTATTTAAAAGATGTGTAGGGACGTATGTAAAAGATGTGTAGATGTGGCACTCAAACATGGTTTAGTGCTGGACTTGGCAGTGTCAGCTTAATGGTTGAACTTGAGGATCATAAAGGTCTTTTCCAACCTAAATGATTCAGTGTTTGTGTGAACGTCACCAAGTAAGCAGTGGAGCCAAAGGTCTCCCTTAGGTGAAACAACAATGCTATAATTACTATCAGCTACAATTTGAAGGTTGTATTCAGATTTCCAAGCCAAAGTGATGACACAGTCACTGGCTACTTAGAATCAAGTCTTTCTGAAAATGTACAGTCTCACAGGATAATTGGAGTTATTTACTTCAGAACATTCATCCTAATTCTCCCTCTGCTCAGGTATTCAAGGAAATGCCTGGGCATTTGAATACCCTGAAGAAGTTTATTGATAAAAGGAGTATATTGATATAAATGAGAAGCTCTTGATGGCCAAAACAAATTGTTACAAAGCACCAAAAATAAATATCAGTTCTTTTACTATCTTTCAGTTCTACTCACATCCTGATGTTGATAAATGATAACGAACAACCTTTTTCAGCAGATGAAGTAGATAACACAACAGTCATGGTTTTTAAGAAATACTTACTGGGAAAATGAGTCCTTCAGGAGAACATATGTTTTCATTTTTTCAGTAAAATGCAGGAACAGAACCACTTTTTTTCTGTTTGCTGTTATTTTGGTTGGTTTTTTATTTGGGATTTTTTGGTTTGGGTTTTTTTTTTTTGCTTTAATTCAAATATCACTGGTTAATTCTTGGCAGACAGTGCAAGTACATTTTTAGTGACATTCAGAATTACTTAAGTGAAAATTTCAAACATCCATAATTCAGAAACCTCAATTCCCTAGACATCCATTTCAACATCAAAATATTTACCCTGTGTTATTTTAAAATAACTTTCAAACTTCATTTTCGTCATTAATTATTTTTCTTTTTTTTAAAGAAAGATTGCACAAAAGCCACTTTTTTAATGAACTTTGTAACTAGGAGAATACAGAATACAGAATAATGCAAGCTCATGGAAAGGCTTCTGAGATTATGCAGAGTCTTTGGGAACCTGGAAGTTCTTACTTTCAAGATAAATGTACTGGTTTTAGAAAAACAAGATTCTACAGTTGCCTGTCCCCTGGCACCTTGTAACTATAACTGGACTGAGCAAATTAAGTTTGACCACCACTGAGCAAAGATGTGCATCTTTTAATTAGATAGCATGGGGGTGATGGCTACCGGCCTTGTGGGTAGAGCACAGTTATTGTGCCATTCACCCTTTAGAATATTGAACAGCGCTGTGAAATGGAAAAGGGTCTAAAAATCACCTCACACTTATAAAAGGCATTTTATCCTAAAGGTTTCTGTCATGTTTAAGGGACTTCGCAGTGAAAATGAATAATCATCTGAAAGAGAAGAACCAGTGGACTCATCAAAATGCAAATAACAAATGAGAGGAAAGTACAAAATAAGGCAGTTCTGTTTCCACATTTCCTGAAACTGTACCAGATGGCCCAGTGCTTGCCTTTCATTAACTAGTGTGCTGGGATAAAGCTGTGTTAATTAAATCACTAAACTACCACTAATTCTCTGTTATTTACTAATTCAACAAATTTAATTTTTTTTGTTTCGTTCAATACAGCAAATTCTAATTAAGTCTTGTAAAGTTGAAAGGATCAATAATTAAATAAAATAGATGAATAATGATATGTGATTGTCTGTTATAGCATTAGCCATAAAATACAAGTTCAAGGCACAAACTAGCTCACACGGAAAGGATATTTCGCACTAAAGAGGCCCCGTGGAACAAAATATTGAAGGAAGAACTTTCTAATATACCTGCTAGAGCATTACAAATGCTGCCAACACGCTAATCGAGATGCAGGCTGCTTGGCACTGAGCTGTGCAGCTCTTCCCTGAGATAACCTTAGAGCAGGACAGTGTTCGCAGAACCCGGCTTTGGGGCCACCAAGGTACAGAGCTTCAGCTCCCCTGTACCAGCCAGAGGTAAATGCACAGTGCTCCAAGCTGTGAAGAGCAGATCTGGTCTCTGCTCGGGTTCCCTTCACCTCAGTGTCCAAGTCTTGTCTGAAATGAAGCTTGAGTGCCCAGTTACCCTTTCCTCCCACGTGACTTTTTCAGAAAAATAGCCATTTGAGTGCACCAGAACAAGCCGGCAGCTGTCCTAATTATTTCTAGCAGGACTGGCAATTCAAGGGCTTATTTGAGTGTTTCCCCCTATTTTGCCCTCTGCTTACAACAAGCCATCCTGGGAGATTTGTTAGGAGCTGTTCCTTTACTCAACCACAGTCAGGTAAGAAGTTCTTTCTTTTTAAGATGCTAAAATTTGAGAGCCAGGAGAAAATAAAATAAATCTGTTGATTCCCATGCAAGGACTCGGCCGCTTTCTGGGTCCCTGCTGAGGAGGTACAGCAGCACTTGGACACAGTCCCAACCCAGCAGGCATAAAAAACCCTGGAGCCTAAAGAGTGAGGAGCAGGAAGCAGAGGACTGCTCCTACTCCAGAAGGGCTAGCTCATATTGCTTAAAGAGTAACACAGCACAGCTCAGGGTCCATGTTTATCCAACATATTTGAATTCCTCAAACAAACAAAAACCTTCTTGCAGCTGGGCTGCCAGCCTACTTCATAGCAAAAGTAAACTCCTCAGAAAATATTTGCGAAATCACAAGAAATACCAGGAATTTCTTTTGTCATTCTACACACATGTTTGAAGGAAGAGAATTGCGCAGAAAACTGACACTTCAGGGAGAAAATAAAAACCCAGAATCAAAACAATTATAGTGATTACAACTGACACTTAGTGTTTGCATTCCAGCTCCATCCATAGCCAGTACCTTTTCCTTATTCTACTACACAAGGGAAAACCTCCTGGCACTAAAATGTCTTTAAGATCTGTCTAATACATGAAAGCAGTGCAAATTTACCCACCAATACGGGAGAATCTCTGTCAGGAGACAGAAAACATTGTTAAGTAAGGAATCCTGCTCAAAAACCTATTTTCCTAAAAGACAGGACTGTATTGGATACTGTTGAGCGGACAGTGGAAATAGCACCCAGGGTTAATTACCAATGTTTCTCTAGAGAAGAAAGATTATCAGCAGCACAGAGAATAATGGATAACTACTTGTTTTGGTAACAGCTGTGGCACTAATACTCTTAGATGGCTGGCAAACAACCCTCCATCAAATATTCATGCCAAATGCTCATCTGTGTGTATGACAGGTGTAACTAACCTGTCCAGCTTTTAATTCTTCCCATATTTGTATTTATGATTCTCAATTAAGTAGTTTCTTGAAACACTCCCCTGTGAATTAAACCAGTGCCAAAGAGTTGGAAACTACACTTGTTCTCTTGCACCACAATAACAAATTATTATTTGATTCCTAAGAAATTGTGAGATTCTAGATGTATTTTGCTCATATCTGTAACTGGGGCTTTTCTTAATATAGTATACATGTATAGGAGGCATTAACACCATTTTTATGCTGAATCATTAATGAGAAGAAAAGTAAGAGTAAGCATCTGAATTACACAAAAGGTCTATTTCTTTGGACAGCTTCTCATGTGGCTGGTTCAAGAATCTGAGTTTGGAGGAACCTGTGAGGTACAGAGCCTGCCCAGGGAGATGAACAGACTGCTGAACTGTCCAGCCCTTGGATAAAGCACGTGGCATTTCTTCCTCCATCCTTATGACATCCTGCTCAGGAAGCACACTCCAGGTACAGGCTGAGCAATGACTCACGGCTGAAACACTGATTAAATCTCTAATGCGACCCCTTTTGCCTTTGGGGGCAACACATCAGCCTGTCCTTCCCTCTCAACCCTGACCCAGTTCAGTCTCTAGGTCACGCTCCTGTCCCCAGCAGAACCAGGGCTGAGTGGGTCAGTCGGGCTCACTGTTGGCAAAACTCAAAGAACTACCCAAAAGTTACTTTTTGGCTGGATGCAGTGCTGATAAAAACATTGCAGAGCATCCATTCTCAGAGTTGATGCATAAATGTATTTAACACACAGATATTTTCAGAACGATTAAGAGGCAAATACACCACAAAACAGGAAGCCTGACAGCTTTTATTTTGGATTTAACTGAGATAAATAAAAGTTGTAGCCAATTTCAGTTATATCAACTTGTGCTTCTTAGTTTTGTTTTGTTTTTTTCATATTTACCTAATTAAGCATAAAGTCTTCATCAGAAATTTTTGTTTGGTTGGGGTTTTTTTATTCATTCCTTTTTTAGAAAGGATTGTTTAGCAAATGCACACAGACAAAGCAAGAAGTTCAGTGGTCCAACTCCATTCACAGTCAGGTAGCTCTTGTTTTAAGAGAACACAGCTGATCAGGTAGACAATGTACAGATAACACATATATGCAGACATACACAGAAGCAGAAAATCTTAACTGAAGCCTGCATTCAACTCAGAGCACCCAAAGTAACAGCAATTTAAATGTGCTACTTTTCCATCAGCCAACACACGATGATGAAGCAAGGCTGATTGCCTTGCTTTCTGACTGGTGACATTTTTGTTCAGTTTCCTCTGGAAACATGACTAGCCTGGATGTGTTCCTC
>QWTY01052796.1:302-22474 GCA_008033365.1 Pseudorectes ferrugineus | reverse complement strand
ATTTCTTGCCTGTTGAAAATGGATGGAAAACACAACATTTTACATAGGTCTTAAAATGTATCTTTTCTGTCTGGCTCTAAAGGTTATGGCCTGAATGGTGAGACAGCCTTTACCCCACGTCCTATCCTAAAAATTCCCTCTCAGCTCTCTTGTAGGCTCCTTTCATGTTCTGGAAGGTGCTATAAGATCTCCCCTGAGCCTTCTCTTCTCCAGGCTGAGTAACCCCAAGTCTCTCAGCCTGTCTTCACAGGAGACATCTTCTTTCAGAGAGTGCAGTTCAATACTTGATTGTTTAAATAATTTACCACGGAAAACAATTTCAATTTAACTATTGAAACAAACGGTTTCAATACTTAAATTGTTTAAATAATTTACCAAGGAAAAGAGAAAGCAAGAAAAAGACAAAGCTTTTGTAAATGCACAACAGATGCACCGGTGCATGTTGGGACCGAGGCAGAACAGACTGGGAGCTGTCATCACCCCCCAGAGCCACATTCCTTCCCCAGCTCATGTGGCCCACACCTGGGACACACTTGGGAGGCTCCCAGGTTCAAAGCTAAGGCTTCTACCTTTGTTCCTGCCTGCAAGTCTTTTTAATTTCAGCTTTTTCCCTCCCTGTCATCACTGTTCTCTTTCACTAGGAGTGTCTCTGTCTATATACCAAGACATGTTGCGGGTTTTTTTATTTATTTGGTTCGTTTTTAGTATATAGGAACTAATTGGAGGTGTTTTGTTTGTGAGGAGTTTTCTGTTTGTGTGGTTGGATTTTTTATTATTCAGGTCACCCATCAAAATAAATATTAAGAACCAGAGCTAAGTTACATAAAAGTCACATTAGAGAAAGTTGAGTAGGTGGAAGCCTGAAGGCTCTTGGCAATCTCTGGACATTTGTTACATTGCAGGATGATGTTACATTGCAAATTTTTCTTTAAGATGATGTGAAAATAGTAACAAATAATTGCACCAAAAATGTATGGCATGAAGTGCAAATAGATTTTATGTCTTTACTATTAAGTTCTCAATCCAAGTGTGACTAAAGAAAAAAACTGAGTCACACATGATTCAGTTATCCTTGAATTTTACTATTTTATTAAATATTTATAGACATGACTAAACTCCCATCAAGCATATCATTGATGCAACACTAAAATTAATAAAAGACTTTGTCCCTTTTTATCCTGATTAGTCTCTATATACTTTTCTCACTAATGCACCATCAGAGCTGCAGAACTTCTCATGAGCTGCTGAGTCACCAGCAGCTGAAATATCTCCCACAGGCTGTTCTTGAGCAGCATAAATCTATTTTTCCTTTATGGAGAAAACAAATTATGCAAGAATCCGAGATATGTCCTTGCATTATGAGGACTTTGAAGTGACAGCACAAATATTGGACAATAACTAAACCATCAAGAGATGGGGTCAAAAAACATTAGGGAAAGGTGTGGTCCTGGCAGTGCTGGTCTGCAGTGGGGCTGTACCCATCCAAAAAGAGCTGCCATTTGGGGTGGACACAGTGTACTGCAAAGTTTGTTTATGTTTGAGGCAAACATGTCCTGGACTGCATGGAAAGCTGCAAGGCTGACGTACAGAGATTGTCCCTGCTGATAAAAGAAGCACTCAGGAACATCACTAATTATCCCGAGGAACAGAAAGGAGGATCAGTACAGCTGAAGAGGGAAATTCCAGCTGGAAGACTTGGCAGTGCTTTGCTTTTAGTTTTACTGTACTACAACCTAGTGCTGCTACAAAATAAATGTAAGTTTTGCCTTCTTGCTCAAAAACAGGAAAAAGAAAAGGTTTGGAAAATGCTCCTGATTGCTAAGGAGGTATCTAGACTTTAGATGAAATGTGCAATTAGCTTTAAAATAGAAGGTTTGAAGTAAGAACACAAGAATATACAAACAAAAATATGGAACCCAATATTTGAAATGAAAGTTGTCCACCATTTATCAAGAAAAAAGTTTTAAAAAGAAGTAGATAAGAAAATGGAAATAAATAGAGATATCTACAATTAAGGTGCACTTTAAACCTATGATTAACATTATTGAAATTCAGTATCTTTCAGGTGCCACTGGAAAAGGGAAAATTTGAATGACAGGAGAAAAAGACAAAAGCCAAACAAAACTCGTAATGGGAAGAAAGGGAAAACAAAAATTATGAGGTGAAAAGGAGTAGTAATGATAACCCTCTCTGCTCCTTCTGGCCAGGACAGGGTATGGGGTGTTGCAGTGGGAACACTAAACTGGAGAATACCATTCCCAAACCTCAACAACCCCTCTACAGTACTTTAAAATATTGCCCTGGAGCTCAGGGAAGGGGAAAATGAAAATTAATCCATAACTGACAACACTGACACTGTCTATGTAAAACAGAAGGTCAGACTATAATCCACAAGGTCACTTTAATTGTCAGACTTGCTTTTAATGCAGAATCATTGCTTTGAATGTAATATAAACTGATATTGCAGCAGGCATCACAGGCATGATGGGCTGCTCTATTTACACCCTGTTGGTGGTTAACAGTGACCACTGAAGCAAGACCAAAGAATGAAAACCACTTGCAATCCTCCTGCTACAATCAAGACACTGAGCCAAGGCAGGAGTGCCACAAGAGGACTGCTCAAGTTAAACGGCATTAGGGTCAAGTACCTACAGTCCATTGATTTTTTTCACCTGGTGCCTGAGAGAAGATGGGATTGGTGTAGCCTAAAGCAACTATGAATGTTGCTAATATCAGCAGATAGCTACCATTAACACCATGAAAAATGTCCCTCAGCATCACAGACTTCTGTTTATGTGCCTGAACTGGATCCACACTGATTTTCATGCTCTACCTCAGTCCAGGAAACTACAGAAATGGGCACATGCTCAGGGACCCAGATTATTGAAAGCTTGAACTAGGCTAAATTAGGCAGATTTTCAGCCTTTGCAATGTATAAGAGAACACAAAATAATCAATGATGCATCTCTGCATGATTCTGCCCAGCCACCCACATCACACCATTTGAATCCAAGTCTTAGGTCAGCTTTGCCCCTCTTCGTTGTAAAGAACTTTTACACCCAACCAAATGAGAAGAGGTTTTGTACTCTAAAAAGGTGGAACTCAGTTCAAGTATAAACACGCACATCTGGCATCTAAATATCCATTTCTAGTACCTGACTGCCAAAATAACTCTATTTGAATACCCAGTGTTGAACTTTGCCCTCAGAGTGTTTCCCTCACGGTGTTTCTCTCTGCTTACACAATGAAGTGGCCAAGAAATCTGTTCCTGATTTTTGTCTCTGTCCAGACCATATTTGAAATACATTCTCTCTACCTAAGTAGATGCTGTTAAATAGCATCTACTATTTACTATCTACTACTAAGAGAAGACAATGCATTCCCTGCAGCTGCCTCTCTGGTGAGAACACTATCTAAAAACAACAAAGATGCTACGCATTTATGTTCACAGGAGCAGGAAAGAGATTTATAGCTTATTTTTGAATTTAGTAAGCACTAAACTTCACTAGTAGCAAGCTTTGATTGCAACCAGACAGTGGCCTGGATGATTCACATCCCTAGAGTTGTTTTCTGAATCTCCATACCCCCCCCATTCCTTGTTCCCCAGGATAGGTAAACCCCCTCACTTTATACACTTTATTTCTATCTCTTACTTGCTAAATTCAGTAATAATGAACCTGTGCAACATTTACTTTGAAAGTTTAGTAATTAAGTTCACAGCAGTTGATTTTTGCCATGGAGGTGTTCCTTGAAGTCTTTTTTATGAAAAGGAGAAGGGCAGTGCTTTGGATTAAATGAGCCAGCTCTTCAGCTGTGGAAGGATAATTTTGTTTCACTCCAGTGGGACAATGCTATTTGAAAGCCAATTCCCCTGACCTAGAGGATCTTCCTTGATTTCATCTCTCCAGTTGGACTTTTCCAGCTTGTAATTAAGTATTCACGGGGTACCAGGGAAACAAAGAATAAAGAAAAAGGGGAAAAATAAGCTTTTTGTACAGGTTCCAGTCCTCTGGTCCAAGGAATATTTAATTATTTAGGCAAAGTGGAAATGCTTTTCTGGAGAGGCTGAGACAGTTCTCCCATGGTGGTTATGGACAGAAAAGAGAAAAAAAGAGAAAATGGACAGAGGAAAGCCAGTGGATCTCTACAGGGAAAAGAGGTGCTTGCTTAGCTTTTCAAACAACATAAATAGTTACACTCACCATGTGAGTTAAGAAGGAAAGGTGTAGTTCAACAGCAAATTAATTATCTTTAACTAGAGGTTTAGTATTCTTTTAAAATTATTGTTTTCTCCTATTATTCAGGTGGTTATCAAAGAAAGAAAGCAATGGGAAATTCATCAGATTTAAGGTTGAATAGGAAATTAATTGTCTTCAACTACATGTTGAGTATTCCTTTAAAATTGTTGGTTTATCCTATTATTCAGGTAGCTACCAAGGATGGAAAGCAATGTGAAATCATTCCTGCTCCTGTAATTACTACAGGATATTTGCTGTGATGCTTTGTCCTGAAATTATGCTGCACAAACTTTCCTAACCTTTAACAAAGCTACAAGAACCTGAGGGGGAGGTCCCCTAAAAAGGAGAAGGTATTTCTGGCACAGGGATCCTTTAAAGCAGTGATGAATCAGTGGTGCTGCACACACTGTGTACCTTTCCCAGGAACAGGGGTGGCTCCAGCGGCCGGGTCAGAGGCACCAGGGCAGCTCTGACGGAGCAGATGCCCCGAGGATGCCGCAGCAGCTGCGCCCGCCCGCGGCTCCATGTGCGGAACATCTTCCCCTGCCTTCCCAGCGCTGGGCTCCCTCACTTCCAAGAACCCAGGGGCCTCTTCAAACAAGGCTGAAAGGAGAGAGGCTTGCGAGTCAGCTGGCAGCATCTCTGCATTTTTGAGCTAGCCTGGATACAGCGGAGGAGAGCTGAGTTTGTGCTGTGTGCCTGACCCCTCTCAGCCAAGTTCAGAGCAGTGTGAGCTATCAAATGTGACAGGCTCCTGGCAAGCAGCCGCAGGCTTTTGGCTGGAATCTCTTCCAGGCCCAGCTGGGATCAATTAAACTAAATAATAGTTCTTGCAATAACTAGTTCCTACCTCATTCTTCAGAAATTGCTTAGTGTTCAAATGTAAATACTGTTAAGTTCATACCTTGCTCACCCTTCCTCCACTTTGGATAAACTGACACCTACAAATCCAAGATTTTTAGAGCGAGCCTTTAAAAGCTGAATCAGGAAGGAACACGGCACATGCAGGCCTGCATTCTTGTCTTCTGGTTTGCCATCATGAAATCCATCCTGCTTACGCAACACCCTAAATACGAATTAAAACCCCACCACACATTTATTTCTCTAAACTTCAAAGTTCAATGGGGGTGTTGTTATCCATAATTGATTGGCAGACTGGTCCAGCCAAACTGTTATCAAAGCCTGCCTTAAAAATTTGGAGTAATTGTCCAAAAAAAGCCTCAGTTGTGCTATAACTCAAGTGCTTGCAGGACCAGGTAATGGCCACATTAGAGCAAGGAGCATTTAAAATCAAGATCAGCTTTTCCAAGTGATTCTACTACTGTACAGAGGTTTGCTGTGAGCAACATGAATAATCCATCTCAACCTTTAAAATGATGCAAACCAGCATAACTGGAACAAACATACCAATGTTTTTCATTGTGAATGAAAACAAGAATTATTTTCCACTCAATTATTAAAAAAAAATACAACAACCCAACTAATTTTTACACTCCAGTAATCTCCAGATCTTTCCTGAGAGGAGCCCATGTTAAAACCATGAATCATAATAATTACTTTCTATGAAGCCAGACAGTATTTGCACAGTTTTAAAGTCCCTGATCATTCTCTCATTTACAGAAGAACACAGCTCTCTACCCGAATAAAAAGAAATATAATACTTTCTTTTTCATTTTAATGAATTTCACGTAGTTTTACTTGCTGGATTTCCAAACCCTAATGTAACAGTAAGAAAGCACTTGTTCTGCTAAGCATTTGAAAGTAGTTGGATCATTCAGCTGCTTAAAGGCCCTCGTGAATGGAAGCCAAGATTTTTATGATCCTGCAAAATGTCCAGTACTACCCTGGAATACTGAGCTGTTTTGTCATTGCATTCCTTAGGTAATGACTCTCCCCACCAAGAATTCTCCCCTTTTTTGAGGAGCTGGAATAACCTCCCTGGCCTGGGCTCTCTCCACCACGTCGTGCTAACCTGACAATCCTCCCGAGGAGCCTGCAAGGCTTCTTCAAGCAGTCCAATTTTAAACACTGTTCCATTTTACAAGTAGAATTTCTGCAAATAATATCTTGCTTTAAATACACAGTATGGAGAGCAGAAAGGCTGGAATCCCATTTCACTTCAGAAATAATTCCTCAGAGAATGGCTGAAGGCACCAAGCTGGTCAGTTAAGTCCCTCTCTCTAAAAATATCAATAAACGTGTCATTGCAAGGTCCTAAATTTATTGTTTTTACATCACCTTGGAAAAAATGCTCATTTCTCTAGAACTTTTTACAGCTGCCAGTACAGAATGGTTCAACGAGAAACTTCATGGGTTAAAATCCAGAAAACCACTTCTGCCTCACAGGAGGAAGCAGCATTTGAGCCCAATCTCCAATATCAGCACATTTTAGTGATACCATTCCACCTACCATAGCCTCTCTGCTGGTCCAAGTATTTCTTTTAAAAACCTTTTATAAAAAATAATCACATTCCTTTGTAAAGTAAATTCCTATTCCAGTGAATTTTCCATTGTAGGACATGCCATGCAAAGTCACAGCTTTCTAAGGGGAAACTTCTGCAGGGAATTTGTGGGGTAATCTCCTGACTAGAAAACAATTCACCTGACAGCAGCCAGGGAATTCAGTCCCTTATTTGCCACCACAGAGAGAATAACCCTGGAAAGAGACCCCAGCTCTGGGCTGTGCACACCACAGCACCTCTGCAGCCTCCCGTGGGATCTCCTACCTGGGCTGAGCTACTCTGTGTCCCCCAAGGAGGGCAGGTAGATCAGGAAAGGAGAATTCCAAAAGCATGGAGGGCATGGAAAGGCTTTCAGTGTTGGGGAAAGGGTGAGTGTGGCAGAGTTCAGGAAACAGAGTGAGACAAACAAATGGACACACATGTGACAGGGGGAAAACAAAACCACATGGGCTTCGAGCACTGAAACACGGATCTGAGACAGCCAAACCAGATTGCTCAGCTGTCTAAAGCATTTAATCAGTTATTAGTAGGGTACAGCCAGGAACCACGGAGAGGGAAGGGATTAGATTCTGCTGTAAATTACCAGACATCACACAGTGTAACACACTTACTCCAGATTTTCAAAACATGGGAGTGTGTGGGGATGGGGGACAGGGGACAGGGGTGGGGGGATGTGAGAGGAATCAATTCAGGGATGCAGAAATGTGCAACAAGTCATCTGCAGGTCACAATTAACACAGATGGACAAATGAAAAACGCTGAACCGGTGTGGTAATACCCAATAAAGATGAGAAGAGTGAAATTCAAGGATGGCCCAAGCTACGCCTGCTGGGGGAGGCTTCTGGGAGATGGGGTGAGGAGGGAGAGGCAGAAACAGCAGGGGAAAAATGGACAGAGAGCAATGAAAGGAGTAGGAATCATTCAAACCACAGCAGAGCTTCCTTAGACCAAAGAAAAACCAGAAAAGCTCTCAAGCTGCTGGGCAATGTCAAGCCAAAGCAGTGCTTTACCTAAGGGAGGTATTGACAAGGAGGCTGGAAGTCAGCTGGGAAGTTATGGAATATTGCATATCTGTGGAAGGAAGGTCAAAAATATTTTGTAATTAATACCATCTGCTTTCATCTATGTTCTACATTAACTCTTCTAATAAAAGACCCACACTTCAGCCTCAATAAAAGTGTCAATAATCTCACTGGGTATTTTTATATATTTGCTTATAAAACATTGTTTACGAAAGCAAGAATTTATTTGATTTTAATATTTATGCTCTTAAGGTGGAAAATAAAAGTTCTGAATAACAGTGTTTTATTTTAAACAAGAACCAGCCAACACAATGCCAAAATACCTTCCTGAATAGCTAAGTGTAGTGTAACTTAAAACATCAGAACCAGAGTCTGGTGGAAGGAGGCAGGTTCCATATGCATGAAAGGTATGTTCTGAAATTCCCTCAAAGCCTGTGAAGTGCAAGGTGTATTGAAAAAAAAGAAGGTAACAAAAGCAAACCAAAAATGAACCCATATTTTAGATTAATTTCTTTAAAAAATAGATTTGCTTATGTAAAATATCTTTAGTGTTCAGAAAAGGATTAGGAGAGAATAGTCAGCCATAATTAAAAAAAAATAATCACTCTGCTGCACACATATCCTCCCTTTAAGAGGATAAGTGATAACTATTAAAAAATCCTTTGGGAATGACTCAGGTACCACAGAGATGACAGCAGTGCACACATGAGGGTAGAAAAGAAAATGCATAAACTGGGTGGGAATGAAGGATTTGTTTCTGCAGCCTGCAGCAATTGAAAGAGTATTAAATATAAAAACTTATAACAAGAAAAGTGTGAGACACTGGCTACATCCCAGAGGGGAACACACAGAAGATGACCAGGAGTCTTAATCTGAAACTCTGTGACAGCTAAAAAACCCTCAGACAGTTTGAGTTCCTCTGCATCCCCACAGATTGTTTCATACATTCTCTGTAAAATATAATTCAGCAGCAATGTGTATTAATTATTAATGCCCTGGTGCTCCAGATAAATAGTTTCATAAGCAAGTTCATAAATAACTGCATCATTATCAGAATAAATCAGTTATTCTGGTATGTAAGATGTCTGAATGTTAAATGAGCCAGACTTTTAAAACATATTCCAGTATTTGTCAACTGGAGTGCAAGGGTGAAGCTTTTTTTCCCAGAAGTCCTCAGCTCCAAATTCATCTTGAAATCTATGGTGACAAAAGGAACAGGGTTTTGTTTAAATCTCTGTTTCTCAGTGTTCAGTGGTTTCTCATCCAGAACAGGTGGACTCCCTGCAGCATTGCAAGAGAGAAAAGTATATGACACTGATAATATAAACAGGTGGGTGTTCTAGAATTTAAAAATGTAATATTTTTTGCTAAACTCCACCATGGGAATTGTGCACTTTCAGCTGTTCAGCTGCTGACAGTAAATTAAATCTGACACTCACCATTTCACCCTCTGAGTTTTATCCCAGAGATGTTCTTTTATTATTGATTATTATTACCTATGGATGTCTCACTAGTTTCACTAATCTCTGGTACGTTTCTTTTTCTCGTTACAAAAATACAACAATATTCCTGCTCTGATGGCCTCCTGGAATCCCTGAACATTTCCAGAACAAAAACCTGGCTATCAAAACATAGCCACAAGTGCTCTTTAGTGAGCAATAAAATATTCCCAGCATCAGCACTGGATCCAAGCTTTTATACACAATTACAGGATCAAATCGCTGCAAGGCACAAGATATTTTCAAAGACTGGCTGTGGTTACCTCTGTCTGGGAACAGCTACTGGAGATAGACCTGGAAATAAGGAAACACAGGCACTTCCACAAATAAATAAATAAAAAAAAAGAAGTGGAAGACTTCTTTGTGGAGCCCAAAGCGAAGTCCTGTCAAAGCCATCAACAGTTCTAAACAAATTTCTTCTTTCCCTTCATTAATACCTATTTTTTTTCATTTCCTTAATGTTATACACTGGAAATAAGTATTTATTCTTGGGAAGGGACTGAACTACTGTCCTTAAAACACTCAGATTTTTTTTTAACTTGATGAATTTATTTCAGTTCTACACCTTTAGAAAGTGAAGAAGTAAAGCTGAGCAGTGGAAGGTATTTCCCAAGCAGCATCTTTAGCAAGTTTGTCAATAAAGTACTAACTCTCAAATTGACTTTGAATTTCATGTCTTCTTGTTGCTGTTGGAAGTTACCCCTAAATCCATTGTGTTTCTAAAGTTACCCCTAAATCCTTCAGGTTGCTAAAAAACCGTGGGGAGATATTTTCAAAAGTAAAGAATCATTTTCCTTGACTGAAACATTTCTCCTCGGAATTCCTCAAGAAGATTCTTTTTCACCTTAATCTCAAGTACACAATTCCCAATTGTTTTCAAAGACATCATGCTTAATCTCTGTCCCCCTCTTCCCCAGCAGACTTGGTACAGGAGCTTTTAGTGAATTAAAACAGGATTGGAATGACCTAAACCACAAAATTTCAACTGAATTATCAGCACTGAGATGACAATGGCACACGGACATTTTCACACTAAGAAATACAAGATTTTGATGGGGTTATTTTGAAATTAAATGATACCATAACTTTCGAGGTGTGAAAGTTTCCTACCCTTTTTCACTTTAATAAACTGAAGATTTTAATAGAGATCTTTCAGCAACACATGCTGTACTCTGAGGGTGTGAATATTTCCTAACTGGCCAAGTTTACATCCAGCTCACACAGGAAACTCAGAGGTTTCTTTGACAGTGAAATTGAGCTAAAACTGAGTAATATTAATAAAAAAATAATCTTTAGGACATCTGTTCTACACAGTAAAGGGTCACGCTTTAGGGGGGTAAAAGAAGTAAAACTACCTTAAATTAGGCTTTAATTCCTCATTTAAGATGAGTAATTCTTCAAAGATCCTAAGTATCTATAAATCCCAAAACTGTTTCCTGGCCATCTCACACTCTGGAATGGCAAACCATTTCTTTTAGTAGCCTCAATATAAAATGAAAACCTAATTTTAGGTTGCATTAAGAGCATTGTAAGAGTGATCATCTTGGTATCAAAAGGGAAGCAACAAGAAAGATAAAAGGGAAGCATTAAGAAAGATAAATGCAGAAAAGAAGAGAGCAGATTATATATATTGCAAATATATAATTTAAGAAAAGGCAGTATTAGGCAGGCTGCCTTGGAGGCCTCGCCTGCAGCTGAGGGTTTGGCTCTGTGTGGGTACAGACACCATCAGTGTCTTTTCTGCTGTATCACAAACGAACAAAGAACAAATCACAATCCAGGAAAAAGTCCTGGAAAACTCAGGTCAGGAAGGGTGGATGAGAAGGGGCAAAATTATCATTAAAATGTGTAATTTTAATAATTTTCTTCTTTTTTATTGCCTGAGGTGTTTTAGATGCATAACGTATTTTCTCACATCCCATCAGCACTATATTTCAATATTTTACAGAGTAATCAAGCTGGGATCTCAGAGTTATCAACAAAATGCCAGCTGAAACAAATCCATCAGCTATAAAATATGCTTTGTGTTTAGCTGGGCAAACTAAGTGAGTCTGGAAAAAAAAAAGAAAATAAAATAATTCAGTTTGCAATCAGATCTGTGGGGCTCCTCTGATATCTCTGATAAGGTTATACTCACCACCATGTGCTTAGAAAAAGGCATTTGTCTAAAGCCTCTGTGCAAAACCTAACAGAAAAACTTGAGCAGTGCTCAGTGGCTTCTGTTGCCACCCTTATCCAACATCATCCATTTGTTTCATCCCACAGCTTTCTCTCAGGTGGCCAAGCAATCATCCAGGTTAAATTTCCCAGTGAGGTTTCAAAGATGGTTCAAATCACTTTGCTGTCTCTTAATATGGTGGGGGTGTGGTTTAATTTTCATATTTTTGGTGCTGACTTCAGTTGGAGTCTCTCAGCACAGTTCTCCTGAGGGTGGGAGACTGGTGCTTCGATAAAGGACAGATACAACTTTTTCACAACCCTGTCACCCCTCACATCCTCTTCTGCTTTTTGTCCCATGGCCCAAACCTATGGGGAGGGAAGAGCCACCTTGGAGCCCTACACGGAGGGCTCAAAACAGTCATCCTGGAGTGGAGGAAGTGGCATTTTGATATTGTACTTCAGAACCTTAAATCCCACTAAAACCCCATTAAAGGTGTTCAAATAATTTATTATAGCTGGTCCTACAGCCTAGCCGTTCTTATTTAGCAGATCTCCTGCTATTTCCAAAAGGAAAATGAGCCTTATTTGAAAAGGGAGCGATTTCAGATAGGCCAGGGAAGGACTCGCTTTTCAAACATCGTAAAGGCAGCTCTGCAGTCCAAGCAGAGGCTTTGGCAGAAGCCTGATGCAGTGGTAATACTTCCCAATCCAGACTTTTTTTCTTTAATGGAAAATGATGGAAAGTCCTGCTTTAACAGGATTCAGACGCTGGCTCTTGGAAACAGGATTTGGTAACCAAAATAAAAAATATCTCTGAAACTTTAATGGCCTCCTTCACTAAAGCCTGGCCAAGTACTTGCATTTAATAATTGAAGCTATCAGTTTACTTTTACATAGTGGATCTAAACCCTCTCTCCAAAACAGACACAAAATCCCCTTGGCTGCACTGCCTGTAGCCAGAATTTGGGGCAATATATTTGTAAAAATGAGATATAGTGAGGGCAACAAATAATTTTGTTGTTATTTGTCATAATGGTTAGAAGATGAGGTGATAGCCGATAATCCTCACATCCTGGTGCCAGTGTGGTGTTTATAAATGTTTATAGGTGGGGATTTAACCACCATGACCTCAGGTAGCTGCTGGAGTCCCCTGAAAGGGCTGAATGGAAAGACCCATGAATCCCCAGCTGTTCCCATGAAATCCCCTGAGCTTCCTGAGAAACGAGCTAGAACTTTACCTTAGACCAAGCATATTCTACCAGATAAACTCAGATTTTGTCCCAGAAAAGTTTGGATCTTGATCCCCAGCCTTTTAGAGAACATCTCTACTGCTGTGCTATAAAATTAAAAATATTTGAATTTTCTAGCTGAAGGCAAATACGTAAATTTTCATTAGAACAGCTGTTTTCTGTTAGTTTTAGAGAGAAACATTAAAACTCAGGCATGTGTTGCACTGACAGCAAACTGGCTCAGTGGGTTGTATAAAGGGCCTGGTGAGAAGTACGGATGATGGACCTCACCTCCAGGAAGTTCTTGGGTAGGTAAAGTGGAGAAGGATGCAAAAAGAGAAAAGAACCATTCTGGAAGAGTATGGAACTCCCCAGAGTGTCTTTTTCTCCACAAAAAGCTGTTCTCTGCTTCTGGGCCACAGCACTCAATTTCTGCACAGCCTGGCAGGGTGATTTACTCACTGGATCACCACAAAATCCAACGTGCAGTTTTGTGCTAAGTGTGTGGTAAATCCGTGATGGATGCTCTGGAAGCCACAATTGCTACTGCACAGTAACTTGTGGTGTTGGTACAATATGAGATAATAGCAGGGGGCAAAGAGCTGCCTTACGAGGAAGCTCCACTAAAAATACAGCTTCAGATTTCAGCCCAGGCCCTTATCACTCTATCAGCTCCAGATCGAACCTTTTCCAGTCCTACAAAGGCGAAATAGGGCTATGAAATATTGGGAATGGGAAAAATTAACCCTTGCTCAAAAAGAACATCATGAGCCATGCAAAATTCTTACATCCCAACTTAAATCATGTCTGAGAAGTGCAAAGTTGGAGTGCAGCAAGCAGGATATAGATGTTTTCTTCACAATGAGTACGGTTCACGTTCTGGCACCAAAGAATTTGGACCAGATGAACCAGCTAATGAGGAATTACAAAAAGACAAAGGAAAATATCCATGGGAAAAGAAGAGAATCAGCAAAAGCAAAAGGGATCAGATATTTGTCCATTTTAAACCAACACTGACCTAAAGATTTGTGTGAAGTTACATCACATCACCCTCACCAATCCACTGTTTAACCCGTTTCATTTGGGGCTGGTTACATTTGTAGAAACCTGATGGATTAATCTGCTGTTCCTATGGTTACTCTTAAAAGATTTTCTTGTTCATATTAGTAACTCTACTTTTAATAAAGGAAATAATGGGGTTATCTTTGCTAAACCACAAAAGTGGAAGTTATGCAATATTATGATTCCACTTTAGGCCAGCAAGGACTTGGAAATAAGTATCCATCACTAAAGTTAACACCAGATTTTCAGAAGGAGCTGTCTTATAAAAAAGAAGGGAATTTCCACCCTGCAAAGGATTACATCATTTTGACAATCATTACTGCAGTGGAACAGCACAAGCTCATTCCCCACCCCTTTCTCCATCCCACTTTTCTCTGTGTTTAATGAACATAGAAATTTTCTCAAATATTTTGACTATTAAAAAAATGCAATGGTTTTTTCCACGAGTTCAATGTGGAACTGCATCTTCTCGAAATGCTATGACCCCCCCAGCTGCACCCTCCTGTCAGCAAGTTGTGGAGAGGGAGAAGGTCCCCCCTGAGCTCCTTTTCTCCAGGCAGAGCCCCCCATCTCCCTCAGTCTTGCAATGGCCACAGAATAGGGGGATCCTTTGTGGAGTACAAAGATGAAAGCAGCTTTTATTATTTTTTGCTGGATTTATTGTCAAAAGACCGTTAAAAGGAATGATTAGTAGGAACAAATTGGAATGAATAAGAAGTCTCCATTTGTTAAACAAGTGCCAAGGAATAGTTTGGATTGCATATTCCAATGCTGTGGGGAAAAATGAAGAATATGGTACAAAGTAATTACTTGGCTTTGGAGGAATGGAGCTAATTGGGAGAGAGGGTAGGAAAAAAAGTGATTCAGGGGATACAGTGAGCATGAAAAATATTTATGCATGGAAGCGAAATGGAAGCAGAGGGCAGAAAGGAGAGAAGGGAGGAGAAAACAGCAAGGCAGGCGTTTTGTCACGGAAGATTATCGGGTTTGTCAAGCGTGACATCCCCGTGGTGAATTCATGCTGACCATTCATGACTTTCCTGTCATTCCTGTCCCTGGAAATGGTTTCCAGGATGAATTACTCCGTCACCCTCCAGGGACTGAGGTGATGCTGACCAGCCTGCTTTTCCCTTCTCGCCCTCAATGAAGACAGAGTGACACTGGCTCTGCTCCAGTTCCTCCAGTCACCACAGTCATTCAAAGACTGCCAAGAGCAGTCTCACGATGAGATCAACGAGGTCACCCAGTACTTACGGGTACATCCCACCCGGGCCCATGGATTTATATTTGTCCAGCTTCCTTAAGTGTTCCCTGACCTGGTCATCTTCCACCAAAGGTAAATTTTCCTTCCTACAAATGATCCCCTGGTCTTTAGAGCCTGGGATTAATGAAGTCCAGTCTTGGTAGTAAAGACTGATGTGAAGAAGGAATTTAGCACCTCAGCCTTCTCCATGTCCTGTCAGTGGGTTCCTCACCTCACTCAGGATTAGTGATGCAGGGGCACCTTTCTAAGGAGATAAATCATAACATGAAAATCTGTTTCAGCTGTGGGATAGAATAATAAATATGTACCTTTTATTGTTCTGAGTGCATGACCTATAAAATCTTAAGAGACAAGAAATCACAAGTATTTCCTACTGCTTTAAGAAAGAGGCAAATTCAAAACCTAAACTTCCATTCTTCAAGTGCCTTTTCATTCCAAACCAGAACAGATGGATAAATATTTTTTTTGTGCCTCAAACCTTTTTGACAATTTTAACACAGAAACCCCTTGCAGGATCGTGTCTCTCCTGGGAACTGTACTTTGGGTGAATTATACCCAGACTTTTAGCAGCCTGCAGTCCAGTGTGCTGCTTGGTTCAACACCGAGGTGTGATCTTGGCACAGCTTCACTGTGAAAATTGTGCTAAGGTGTGAGAACATACGTGAACCAGAGCTGGGCAAGATAAGCAGAGTGAAAGCCTAGACAGAGGGCAGTTGTTGAAATCCTGATAGTTAGCAGCTTCCAGAGTCAAGAGAAGAAGTGCTGGCATGAAAAGGTGTCAGAACTCACAGGGGAAAAAAAAGAGCAGAGGATGGAATAGATGGAATAGTCTCTACTATTTTGCCCACTCCTCAGAGGGAAATAGTAGAGACTTTTATTCTTAGCTATCATTGCACAGTATAGCAGGTGATGCAGACTGATGTCAGACTGAGCCACTTCCAGTCCAAGCAGTCAATCCAAAATATTCTGCTGTTTTTCAATCTTTCCACTGAAGAACAGAAAAAAAAATTAAAATTGAAATTTTTGCACATAAATAGACAATACCAGAGATGCTAGATGCTCAGTGAGGAAAAATATATGGAAAATATCAGATTTGCTGTAGTTTCAGGGTGGGGAGGCCCTGGCACAGGGTGCCCAGAGAAGCTGTGGCTGCCCCTGGATCCCTGGAAGTGTCCAAGGCCAGGCTGGATGGGGCTTGGAGCAGTCTGGGATAGTGGAAGGTGTCCCTGCCTATGGCAGGGGGTGGAACTAAAGAATCTTTAATGTCCCTTTCAATCCAGACCACTCTACGATTCTATGACTCCATGACCCAATTAAATGGATTTAATTGCCTGCCTGACCCCGAGCTGGTCCTTCATCCACACAAGAATGAGGCTGCAGCAGATCACCTTCAGTCTCCATCACCACGCCAACCTTTCCTGGTTCCCCTCATGTAAAAGGCCAGCCTGGCAAAATCCTGGTGCAGACAGAGCCACAGCAAGCCTTCCCCAGCACTGTGGCCTGCTGCCAGCAGGGATTTTTCCTGCCTGGAACTCCCTGACATAACTGGACGAGGCAACCCTGTGCAAAGTGCAAAAAAAGATGTTTTGTGAGGCTGAAATGAATGGCCACAGCAAGTGAAAAAAATAGCTCATTGCTCAGACTGGTGTAAGGCATTTTATGAGTCATTACCTCAGAAGGATTTCATTGGGGTTCTGGGAAATGAGGAACTGGGGGCTCATTTGTCAGGATTTCAGAGCTGCAGGTGAAACACTGCCTTCGGTAAGTGGATTCCTGAAAGTCCTAACTGGAGGAGGACACACCAAATTATAAGTTACTGAAGTAGTTGATTAGCCTTTATTTTGGTAAAGCAGTGCCCCAGGGAGATCTGAATGTTCTTTCACTTTCTGTGAATGAATTACATCCTTCATGTTAATGTTAAAAACGTTAGTTAAACATTTTACTAAATGTAGCTTCCTGATCCTGTGCTCATGAACAAAAGTCTCTTGTTATACTAAATATTGAAGACACATCAGTAGCTTTTTTCTTCATGTGTTAGGCTGAGTAATTTTAAATGCCAAACATTTCCTCATTAAAACTCTTTCATAATCTTAAGGGATGGGGTGAAGAGGGCAGAAGATTAAAATCTTGCTGCACAAAGTGTACTGCAATCTCACTTTATTGATACTTATAGTACTGGCTGGGATGACTCAGTCCACCACAGGACACTGCGTTTTGGTCACAGCAGAAACTACAGAAGGAAGAAAAAGCCCCTTTCTCTGAGACAGTCATAAAACAATGACTCTCTGGAGAATTCCTCGTCCATGAGCCAGGACAACTCAATTTCAATTGAATTTCTATTTTCAGAATTTCAAGGAGAAATTGAGTACCACTCAGAGGTGTGGTGGAAGTCCTCATTTCCCTGACCTTCTCCCAGGACAAGGGGGCAATGCATCATCCTCGGCACTCCAGCCCGTGGGGCAGTTCTGTGGAGGCCGAGTGTGATCAGTGCGGAGGCAACCGAACAAAATTGTCAGCAAAGCATTCTACAAGTTCTGCTGCCTTACAGATGTAGACTGTCAAAGACTAAACTCAAAAGAATTTCCTTGAGAACTGCAAAAGACATTTTAAGTGCACCAGGTTTTCTCCCTGTCCAATTTAAAGGTCCTCCTCCAAACACGAGGTAGGAGAGCAATTCTTGCACTTTGGTGGAGCAGCCCCAGTTTCTCTGGCCTACAAAATGGTTAAACCTTTGCCTTCAGAACAGTCAGCCTAAGGCAGAGAACAATCATGGAAAGTTTCAGCCCAACCCATTAACGTTTGGCAAAGCCCTAACCAGCTTAAAGCAGAGGTCTGTAATTAGAGCGGGTCGGAACATTCTCAGCTAAATGAAATTTCATTGAAATACGCTGCTTCATCTAAGCCAAAACAACATTTTTCAGAGACATATCTGCTTCCACAAGGTTTTCGCTGGGAAAGCTGAGAGGCAAAGCGTGCTCATACACTATAGCCTGAACATGAGGTCACTGGTTTGGGATGTACGAGAATCCAGTCGAGGCCCTGACTCACAGAGAGCTGCAGTAAAGAGCAGTGCTCTTGCATCAGGAATACAAAATATCCAGATGCCAGAGCATCTCCCTGGCTGGGTTAGCCACAAAAAATAACTCAGCATGAGATACATGCCTTGATTATGATGTTCAAGAGATCTTATGTCTTCAAGCACCACACACAAAATCCTATTTTTGAACATTATAGGTTGACCTAAAAGGGAGCTGACCTCTTCCAGAAGTCTGTGCTTCTAACGGGAAAGTTGGTCAATATTTAAACTTCAAAGGTCTCATCAGTAAGTGCACTTCTTGGACAGATCAATAAACATTTTTTTAAAAAATTACACGCCATAAAAAGAGGGAAGAAAACATTAATATTACCAGGTGGAAAATCCTTACTTTTTCATTCTTACGGTTTTCACATTTTATACATGCACATGAAGCGGGCAATAGCAGGAGAAAATATGTTTGCAATTAAAATGTATTTCATACTGTGGTAGGTCCTCCCATCCATTACAGTGAGGTTTGAGGCCTACAAGTCTTGTCCTAATAATGGAGAGAACATAATTTTTCATTCCTGAAGGTTTAAGTAGGAATTCCTTGCAGTGCTGAGTTGAGCTGATGCAAACCTTTGCTTTCATACACTATTACCTGTCTTCAGCTTGTGCAATTATTTTATTTCCTAAACATCAGGTTTGGTGAACACCTGCTTTTTTTGAAGATTATCCAAAGGTTTTTTGACATAAATGTTGGGCTTATAGCATTCACTGCTCTGTTATTGCACAAGTCAGCAGAAAGGAGCTATGTGACACAGAAGATTGGGATCATATTTAGATAATTCAATGTAAAGAATAATGCAAGCACCTATTTTTCTAAAATCACATTTTCTCACTTAGAAGCACTGGTTTTTCTATATTCTTCTTTAATTCTTAGCACATCATTCTCAAAAACATTTAATTTCTGTGATTCATACAGTCTATTTAAAAACAGAAAACAAAACCAAAGACATAACTTCAAAGAGACAAATCGATGAAGTATTGAAAACCTGGGACTTTCTTCTCAAACCACTGAGATTTGTGGTTTTCCTCCCTGAATATCAAAATTCTGAATTCAAGTGATCAGCAGCTGAGGACTGAGTCTTCCAAAAGAAAGTGCAAATTTTTCTTCAATAATGTTTATGGAAATAAAATTCAATGCTTATCAACTGTATATTTCATCTTTCGCTTTCAGTTAAACTTTTATTGGAAAAACTCTGGAAGTTACTGAGGTCACACCTTAAAATGCAGCAGCTGTGTGTTAATAATCAGATTTTGCTAGCTAGGAGGAATAGTATAGTAAATTCTTGTTCAATATTTAATTTAACTCATCAAGATAATTGCAT
Organism: Pseudorectes ferrugineus; assembly: GCA_008033365.1. Classification (NCBI taxonomy): domain Eukaryota; kingdom Metazoa; phylum Chordata; class Aves; order Passeriformes; genus Pseudorectes; species Pseudorectes ferrugineus. The sequence goes on along the minus strand of QWTY01052796.1, from coordinate 3,131 downwards.
TAATTTAAATGATGAGCCATTCCAATTCTCCTCATGGGATGCAAATTAAAATGTTTGAGGTGAAAACCAGAGCAACTCTCAGATTCTAGAAAACAAATCATTCATTTAATATTTAGGTTAATAGCCTTTCACGCTTCCTGCTGACCTCAAAGCACATTTCTTTTTATTTTTTTTTAAGGCCATGCACCCTCACAAAAGTCAAACAGAGTAAAGATGAATCCAATACCCTAAAAGCTATGTGAAACCACAAACTTTCCAGAAAGAAAAAAAAGAAGCTTGCAAATTTTAACATGCTGAACCAGATTGGTGTGGTTTGCTTTCCATTACTGGCTGGCACCTGTCACAAGAAGTGAGGACAATGGATATAAACAAAATCCTGGTGTCAAGCTAATGATTTCCTTGGATTTTGTGATGATTCCACTATCTCCAGCTGTACCTTAATGCATCCAAACAGGCATCCCTGCTGCTGGCATTTTCCTGGCTGTCAAGTACTTCCCTTTGCAATGCTAATGATGAATTTTAACACAGACTATTGCCATTTAATAAATGTATTAATTTTAATACATTAAACTAAAAAAAAAGGTGAATTATTATAAAGTGACTAGAAGTATAAAACTTATATAAGCGCTAAATATCAAACTTACGATATTTCAACAATTCAAAGAGTTCTCACATGTTCCTGAAAAAAATCTCAATTTACTGACTTAAATTTTCTACCAGACACTTCTGACTTTGTATCCAAAAAGGAGGTGAAAACTCCTTTCACATGCTGAGCACATGCATAAAAGAACATGTGTTATTTATTAACAGGAGAAAGCATTTATTAAAATCTATCCTGGCTTTTGCAAGTAAGATGACTTCATGCACAGGAAAGAGGTGTATATGATAAGTTGTTATTTTAGGGCTGTTTTGAAAACATTAAAAAAGGGGGCTAAAACTATTTTAGATGCCACTTTTAATTAATCTAATTTCCAGAAGGGATTAGACCAGTCAGAAAGTGAGGCATAATCTCTGGGAAAACCCTAAGCCCCACTCATTTAAAACTCTTTATGGCATAGTAATGTTTCTAGTTCAATATTTTATGAACTGCAGAGGTGTCAAAACCTTTTTATGGTTTGCATTGAACATTCTGAAGATCTATCTCAATTCTCATTGTAAAATGTCAATATTGTCTGGAGCAAAACCAGCAAAATATCTCTTACTACCTGATCTTAATCTTCCAGTCCATTCTGCCAAATACTAAGAGAAGAATTTAAGAGTAGTTCACAGTAGTCACAAACACTCAAGTCACTTCATATTCCACTGCAAGCTTACCTAATGTGAGATATTATATCATATTTTCCTTACATTAATATCCAGATCACCATCAGACTATTTCTAACTTGGCTATTTAAATTTTTTCCATTTTATTCTCCACCTCCCTCACCTAAATGATGGGTAGAGTAGAGAATTTCCTGAGAAATAAGTGAAAGCTGAATTCAGTAGAACCTTCCATGCTCCAGAATGTTGTGGAAAGCATAAATGGAAGTGGATGAGCACAGCCAATGGAGAAACCAGCAAGAAAATTAAGGGTAAGTAAGAATGGGATTAGAAACACAGCATGGACCAGAACAACCTGATGAACATATCGACCTGATCTGGACATGGGGAAGAACAGGGTGTGATCAGTCACCTGAAGAGCAGCTGCATTCACTCCGATTCACTTCATATTCATATGAATAGTTCATATTCATGTGCTGATGACAATTGACGTCTCTTTCTCTTCAGGAGGGAGCTCCTGAAGGTGTCATGCCACAAACGGTTCAATACAACACCAACTTTGTTGGTATATCTTTGAAAATATCCAGAGCTGTGGAATCGCCCTTTCTGCTCTCCAAGCCATGAATTTTCAGTGAGCACATTTGACGTTTTCCTACACCTATTTCATGGTAGGCAGAAAGTCTTTGGAAGAAAGGAAAGGGTTTTCAGAGATGAGCACAGGATCAGACTGGAGTCCATAATTGTGATTAAAGTCAGATATTGAAGAAAATAGAAGATGACACAGGAGCGGGTTGGTTTTAATGCAAATGCCCCAGGCTTTTGACACTGCCTATAAAAAAATCTATCATTAACTGCCATCAGTACCATTAGAAGGTTTCATTTATCTGTGATGAGCCAGCATTGAACAATCCTTATCCTATCCAAACAAAAAATGGATTAACAAAGCCCTGATTCCAAGAAAAAAGACAAATATTTATATCAGCTCTTGCTTTTCATTGCAAAAGGGCGCAGTCACTACACTTTACTCTTCCTCTCAGTTTTCCTTTGCACAGTTAATCACAGAAGCCATTCTGCACTCACATTGCCTTTATTTTATTTGGCCATATTTTCTCAAACCACCCCCCAGTACACAAAAGTCACTGGTTTGTACAATCAGCTGTGCACTGTAGAGAAATTAGGGAGCATTTCTCCACCAAACAAGCCTGGTGAAGGAATTTTTAGGCTAAAAATGCAAAATATTCTTTTAATTTAGCACAGCACTTCATAGGCAATGCATGGAAATATTCTCAGATAGATAAAAGGCAACAAAAGAAAGGTATCTTGGGGGAACAAAAACTAGAGAAAGGTATCCTTCAAAGTCATGTTAAATCCAACTTTTTACTGGCTGAAATGAAGTGAAATCAAGTGATATGGCAACGCCTCATGGCAGAAGGTTGGAATGAAATAATCTTTAAAGCCCCTTTCAACCCAAACCATTCAATGATTCTATGACATCTTATTGTTGGGAAAACACAGATAAGAAATATTAAACTTTACAAGACTCTTTCTGGAATTCTTAACTTTTCCTCT
>QWTY01052779.1:0-24848 GCA_008033365.1 Pseudorectes ferrugineus | reverse complement strand
ATTTACACTAACTGATCTTAATCACTAATGTACATAAGTGATGTTTAGAGATTTATAAAGCCAAAAATAGTAAAGAATATCCATGGTGTAACTTCAACCAAAATACGTAGTCTGTTAAACAGTGCAGAACAGAAATACTTTTTTCTGCTTTTAAATCCACATTGAAGCAAATCTTTACCCTCTCAGGTGATTTAGTTTGCTGCATGGGGAAACCAGATGCAAGTGTGTCTGTGTGTGTGTTCACCATTTCTCACAAAGGTCAGCCAGGGCGTGTCTGTACCTGTGATTACTTCGCTATTTGTTTGACCAAGGAAGCCTGATCAAATAATGCTGAGATGAAACTACTGCTGTCTATTGCTTAGTATCGTTGATTTGCTTTTGTACATATTTATAAACCAGCCAATGCATCCCAGACAGCAGGTTTGAATCTGAATTATTGTCTGCAACTTTTTGCTAGCTGTTCTCAGAATGGAATGGAAAAAAAAAGCTGAATAATCCATAGCTGCTCTTAAAATATTCCTAATGGATCAGATCTATTAGCTAGTATTGCTGTCAATGAGCCATTTGCAATGTGAATAGCTTCTTTTCTTTTTCATATGACTAAATTTGGTTTGGCTTTTAGTACATCCATTCCTTTCTTCCCTCCAAATAGAAAAATCACTTTCATAGATTCATAGTTGTACTCAAGGGAGCACACATAAAAGTCCAGTGATTCATTCATCAAATTTCCACTTTTGAGTAAGCAGTGAGTTTAGACATCAGTCTGAAGTGATTTTTCTGAATTACACCAACACTTGAACCAAAGACATTAGAAGACAAGAAAGGAAGAAAAGGACCTAACCATCCTTCTTTCTTTATTTCCTTCCTTACTTTTCAGAGATAAGCAACTCTTCCATTGTTCTGAGAAAGCTGATGTTATCTAATTCTCCTTCAGGGCCAGCATGAGGGATATGAAACCCGGTCTGCAGCCTGTTTAAAGAATTCTGGCTTTTGCCATGTCAGGATAAGACAGTAGTGTGAACATCACTGTCTTATTTTTAGTCATGCTTGAAAAGTCAGGCCATTTGAAGCAAAGGCAATGACCTCCTTTACCTATTATAATCCCTGAAACTAAGTTGCATGCCCTTCCTTCCCTCTTCCATGACTCAAAGATCTTCTGCAATGCACATTCTTTTCTTTTTAAGACTCTCAGAAAGAGTATGGATGAGTATGAACCTTTTCACTTGAGAAATGGACACTAAACAAGCTTTGCAATACTTGTTTCAAAATAAATGTTTAATTTTGCAGATAGGTGAAATGAAATTCAAAGAGGTCAGATGAGTTTCCCAAGGTTGTATGATGCAGAAATTAATTTGAGTATAGGAACAACAGGCTTTTGAACTCTAGTCCCTTATTTGATCCAAAATGTCTATGTGATGCACACTTAGTGACAATGGTATTTGCAGATATTTTGTTTCAAAATCTGCCGAAGAATGAACAGGAAAATTTGAATGGCTTGCCACAGAGAAAAGCACCAGAGATATTTAAGATATTTACTGCCTGGCTGAAGTCTGAAAGGATTGTATCTAGTCTTGGGGCTATGGCAATGTCATCCAAATTTCTCTTTGTATTTAAAATGCAAGTCCCCTCCTGGAATTAGCCTTGAGATATGTCTAGTTTGACATATGTAAACATTTCTGAATCAGATATTTAAAGACCATGGTAACAGAGAGGATTTATTGCTGTCCATGTTTTATTATTTGATGCATTTGGATTGGCTTTATTTGCTTTGTCTTTCATGTATGAATTATGCCATTTTGTCTTGTCCTACAAAAATGACAGCATCCAATGTATAGCAAGCAGGTTTCCATATGTCTTCTAAATGCCCTCTAAGAGACTTTAATGCTAAATAAGGGTAGACCTCTCTGGTTGGAAAAAATATGGTGACTGTCTTGACTGTTTGATCTGCGTGTAAAGAAAAAAATATTTGATTCATAGAGATTTGTGCCCTGAAGTATTATTGTGTTGCAGCCGATGTCTTGTGCATTGTCACTGGGCGTTAGAAAGGTGTGACATACTAACAATGACAACCTGCTATGCTGCTGCTGTTTCACATTTCACAGACAGCTAATTTTCCTTACCTCCCAAACTAACTGCTAGGGAGTCAAGCAACCTGTATGAGCATTTCTCTGCTTTCTATAAACCTAGAAATTATGTTACAGCTGTTAGACACAGCTGTATGAATGTGTAAGGTGGCACTGGTTATACAAGTGGTCCTCAGGGAGATTTTCAGTCACCAAAGAAAGAACCACTGGTTATCTCCTCCTGCTCTCAGAGGATAGTTAGAATAATTGAAGAGTAATGGAAGTCTGCATCTTTAATAGACGTTAGTGCTGTTTATCTTTTTTTTTTTTTTAATTGAGCATTCTCGTATACAGTATTAATTTCATTTTGATTGACTTCCTGTTTCTTGGGATGTTTTCCTGTCATGAAATTCATTATCTCAAATATAAAAGCATTACTTAGGATGGGCCGTTCACTGTTCAATTCTTTTCTCATCGTTGTCATTTGCAAAATGTTATGAAGACACATTTCTCAAAATAAGGCTTCTTAGTTGAAATTTTGTCTTTCTCTGTTTTGCAAATCATTAATGGACTTCATTCCATTAAGCTCCAAGGAGCTTCTTCAAAAATAAGTCATTGACTCAGCTGACACCTCCAGATTTCTCTCTTGCTCTTTATTCATCACGTTCCTCCAAAAATATTGTCAGTTCATTCTGAAAATTCAAATGAGCCTTTGATATGACTTCCCCACTAGCCAGCTACAGAGCTGTAAGTCTGGGGGAAGAGACTGGGAGAAAAAATATCTCCCTGACATATTTGCAGTCTTGCAAAAAGTTGAAAATATGTGACAATAGGGAGAAGTTTAAAACATAGTGCAGCTGACTGCAATGTCAGGGATATTCTTTTTGAGTGATTCTGTGGAATCAGAGGATAGATGATAAATATCTTCCCCTGTATAAAACTGTGGGGAAAATGTCAATAAGTAAAATGGCATGTTTTAATCAGTAGTATTACTTATTAATAAATCATTTGAAAAAAATACAAGCCAAACCCACAACAGAACAAAGCCAAAAATAAAAAGGCATTCTGTTTATTGACCAAGCACTGAGTTACAGAATAGTGTGCCATGGTAGGCAAACTGAGAGAGCTGAAAAAATGGCATAATCAGGTAAGGTGGCATTTGAGTATCAATGTCATGGGTTAAAAAAATGAGGATGTTTTTGTCTTCTATATTTTTGTATGTTACATCTTTGTTGCTCAACAGCTTCAGTTTTCTTCAGCAGATGGAAAAAAAAAATTCAAATTAAGAGAAAAAATGTGATGTAAAATTTGGTGTAAAATTTGATTGGTAAATTGATGTTAAATTTTTAAGATGTAGGCTTTTTTATTCAGCAATATGATAATATATGTAGATGCTTATTTTTCAGGCTGGGGAAAACAACTGGAATATTCAGGTTGAGAATAGAGAACTAGAATAAACATTTTCGTGGAGAATTTGTGAGATTGACCCTTCTGAATGGTTGAATCTTTGTATGTTATTGTCACCATCATAATCTATGAATGAAGATATAACTTCTGTGACTAAAATTACATTTCCATCCATTTAACTGGAATTGGATTTTTCTTCATAATTAAATGATTAAAACTGTGATGTATGCTTAAGAGAAAAGTACAGGAGTCAATGAATAGTAATAGATCAGTGAGCAAAGCACCTACAATTATATTTGAAGAGAGAGTTTTCTATTGAATTTTTCATAAAATAAGCAATTCTCCAGTGGCTTCTATGTTGCACTTCAGATCAGGAAAACATTCTTATAATCTCCAATATTTACAAAATGTAAAGTGAAAAAAACAAAATGGAATAATAGTTAATCATGCAATATTTTTAAAAATAATTATTCTGTGCCCTCCTGTAACATTCCTGAAATAAAATAGAAGCCATTCAAACTCAGAAATATATTAAATTTTAGTTGCAGTCACAGTCCTCATTCAGTGTGGGAAATATGACCTTTGCATTTCAGGAGTAGTTTTTACTTGAGCAGTAGCTTATGCATTTGCTACACGAGCTTTACTTTTGCTGTGCTCAGAAGAGATTGTTGGATTGTTCTGGTAGAGTCACAATGGGCACCAGTTTTCTAGCACAGCTGCTCCTGGCCAAGTTTTCTGTTGCGTCATTTCTTGTTTAGTACAAAGCAGGTCTGAGTTTTAATATTTCTGCGTAGTCTCCAGCCTAAGCTATTGTGTTGTAGCACAGATCTAACAGAACTTGAAGTTTATTTACAGTCCTTTATGGGCTTTGACTCTGTGTTTTGAAAACAGCTTTAAACACAACAGAAAGGCAGTATATGGGTGGGTGTGGATATCTGGATTTGCAGGGCTGCGGACAGTGTGTTCATTTTAGCTTTTGAAATGGAAAATACCTTGGTCAAAACTAGAAACTGATAAATCCCAGATCCCAGCTTTACTGAAGAATCATCTTACATTGTGTACCTACTTGTATAGGAAGAGCTCAGAACTGTTATATTTTTATATTCTTTTATTTTAGATCTGCTACCAAGAATAATTAAATACTATGTCAGTGTCAAGTAAAAAAAAAAAAAATACATCAGTGGGTACTGAAGCATTTGCTTTTCTGCTTTCTTTGACAGCTTTTTGGAAACTACAGCCTATTTCTGTATGAAACCAAAAATGGGCGAGAAGGAGGTGTCCCCACATTCTTTCTTCAGTATTTGGCATGAATTCAGTTCTGACTTCAAAGACTTCTGGAAGAAGGAAAACAAACTTATTCTTCAAGAAAGGTACATCTGTTTGTTTGTTCAAAGGCTTTTCTCAAAGAATGTTATTGGGAGCAATCGCACAGAAACCAGTCAGCCACACTTCATTAGCACACAGCCTATTGAATACCTTTTGGAGTTTTCTCAGGTTTTGTTTTTTTAACAGATCATGACACCTACCCCCACAACCCCCAACCCCCTAGTCATCCTAATTTTTGAATGGGATTTTAATGCTAGCTTGTGCTAAAGTTTTTTGGGTCCAGTGTTTTTGGCATAGCGTGTAACTACTATGCTACTATGAATCCAAGGAATGGAAGATGTGTTTTAGGCCTGGAAGTTGATTAAAGATTTTCCATTAGCACATTTAGTCAAAGAAAGTCAAGGCATTAAGACATGGCATACTGTAAATATTTGTGTAACAATGTTGGGAAAAACGAAGACAGAAGGAATAAGTCAACTGACCCTGCGTTAAAAAAAGACTAGGACTGAATCGTATTACAAATCACAGCCCAAGTGATGGGGTACACAAGAGTAAGTGTGGTATATATGGCATGAAGAAATGACACAGTAGCTTTGAAAAATCAGCCATGGTGTCTTGTCAATGTTTTAGAAGAGTTATGAAGTCTGTACTCATCTGCATGCAGATAGTCCATTGTGGTCACCCTTCGTTTATAAAAATTACGCCAAGAATTAATCAGTTGCTTAAAAAGTAATAAATGTCATATAAGGAAAAATTAAACAAGTGCAAACATGTAAATTCTAAGCACTGTTATATAATCCTACAACTGTTAGCAACTTGAGTTGAAGCTACATCTGAGCCTAAACACTGATTGGATTGAAGCTTTAGATTAATTAAATTATTGACTTCAGCCTATTATTAGGTAAATTGACAAGAAGAGGCCCTTTTTTCAAATATATTCATCCTATGTAATTGTCACAGACATCTGACTACTGGTTTAGAAAGTTACTGAAAACTTCCCTGAGGCACCTATATAGTCAATGTCAATGTATACCATATGTATTTTCTGTAAGTGGGTACATTTTGGAACAAGCACTCTCACAGTGAAAAAAGCTGGATTCTGCTACCATAGCAAGAGCATGGTGCAAATGTTAACATAGTACAACAGATCTCTGGGGATCTATTTCATATTACTCACTGACTGGATTAATTTTAAGTAATTAAGTATATCTCTTTGAAACAGATTTGACAGTTAAATAATACCTTTGGTTTGCTATGCAGGGATTTAGCTGCCTAGTTAATACAGGTTAATTTAGTCTTGTGTATTTTATAGAAATGGATTTAAGAAAAATGTCCTTTTATTTCAAAATACTAAGCTATTTTTCTTAACCCAAAAATCCTCCAGAGGGTTCTCACTGCAAAATAGTTTTCTTTAAAAGACATTACTTCCTCCTATTTTTCTTAAACATCTAAATCTTAGGAGAAGAATGGGATTGAGATACAATCATTTGACCCTCTTTGAGTTCAATGTATGTGTATACTAAGAGGACGTGTTGAAGCAGCAGAGAAAAAAAGGTGTCTGCCAGCTGCTCCCTTCTAGGGCAAGGGTGTTTTTAGCCTGAAAGGAACTGAACATGTATACCAAATGGCTGCAGGTGCAAGATGTATCAGGGAAGGGAAAGGACAGTGAGAAGAACCTACAGGAGGAAAAGAAACTGGGACATCCCTTGGAAGAACAGCAGGGAGATCCAAATCCAGACTCGGAACTGCTGGTTTGAAGGAGGCTCTCCCAGGGGGACAGACAGGACTGTGTAACTTCAGTCCAGGAAGTCACTGAGATTAAGACTGAAAATGAAGCATCCTGAAAATCACAAGTAGATTTTTGTTTTGAAACTTAACTTTTACTTGCCTCATCAAGTTTAAATCTTCTGCTCTATTTCATTTGTTCAGGTGAGGCAGGGCTTAGACTTAGGGGGCCTTTGATGTCTTGGTTGTGCTCACCTCTGAGAGATATTTGGCGTGGTGCTGTGTCAGGTCTGGCAAAGTTAAGCTCTCTTTATTGCATTTTAGGAATTAGAATACTTTGGCCAGATTGGCAATAACAGTTTTTCAAGTCAGACATATCATTTTCCTGAAAATTAAGAATTTTTTTGGTTAAACAACTGTCTTACCCAAAGCCTTTGCACAGAACATGCTTTGTCTCCAGTCATAGTTCAACCTGATATCTTGAAGTTGTCTTTTAGGTTTTTTTTCTTGAATTCATATTTCTGTCTCTCTCTTAATAAAAGACAAGATGCTGTGCTATGAAGGTGTCTCAGTATTGAGAAGTGAAAGGAGAAAAATCTCGATGGAAAAGTACATGTTGCCCAGGGGTGTAAGAATGGTTTTCAGAATCTCAGCCTAGATCAAGAGATCTGTGGGTGACAAAAATCTGAAATCTGCCTGTTGCCACCGAAATACAAATAATTATTTAAAGAAAGTAGATTTTCCCCTTTAGGTGATGTTCTTGAAAATTTTTCTGCTGATAAAGTTTACGAGCAGGCTAAAACTTTACTGGTGAGAGAAACTTTCTGTAATTGTTCATTGGCAGCAAAATCAAGTGACAGGTATGGTGAGACTTTTTCAAAGGCTGTGGTATGCCACCCTGGTGAACTATTAATCAGGTTTCTGCCTCATGAAACATAATTTATTTACAATAATTATATATAAAATGTATAACTTTATTCCCTTTTCTTTTTTAGTTTGATCATCTTTATCAACCCCTGGTTAGTTTGGGTTGGGGTTTTTTTTGCCTCTTCCTTTATTTCAGTGTTTAGTTTAACAAACTTTTATGCTGTGGGCAATGTTTCTAGAATATTTTGTATCCCAGTTTCCATATGGACTGCTAATAAGGGTTGTTCCTTATTTAGTCTCTGCAAATATGTGTCATACTGTTTTATAATAATTTACCCAAAGGATTTTCATAGATGGTATTTCCAAAGGTGGTACTACTTTTTGTTACTGATAGATTAACGTGTATGTTCTAAAGAAAGCAGTCAGACAGTTCTTATTTTAAACACTTTTCACTTGGCATTTCAACTGGCATATTGGTTTGCCAGGCATTTATATGCGAAAGATAAACATGGAAGTGTCAGACTTTGTATTTCCTTACGAGAAAATAAGAAAAGAAAAATGGTGCAAAGTTAAAAACAATTAATTTTTCTGAAGTTTTCTACTGCTTTCACTCTTCTCTCACTTGAAGTAAAGCAGAACTGGAAAATACCATCTGTAGAGAAAATTATGCATGATAAACTTTTAAGTACAGTAGCAATAAAACAGAAAAATGCACCTGAAAATTACAGTAAAAGCATAGGTCTGCCAAGAGGCTTTCTGAGCAGTACTATCTTTTGTGGTCACATTGCACTTAAGGCTAAGTAGATCATTCCATTAGAAATTGATATTGGGTTATTTATAAAGTTTTTGAAAATATTTTGTGGAGATTGAAATTTCTGATGGTAAATATATATCCTTTTAAGTGAAAATTTTCAAATATTACTTTTCTGATTAAGCAAGTTTAAAAAAAACCCAAAACAAACAAAAAGCCCATCAAGAAAAAAAAAAAAAGCCAACAAAAAAGGGGAAAGCCATATTTAAACTTAATGGAGCATGTTTTGAGTTTTTACAGTTGTTGTGTTGTTGTCATTGTCTTTTAAATATATTTATAATGTGTCAGTCATAGTCTATGATTTTCATTCATACTTTGCAAACTCTTGAAAGGTTTACTGTTGGTATAGCCTGCATTTTGGGCTTAATCAGCAAGAAAGACTGGAAGAGCTGACATGTTTTCCCTAATATTTTTTCAATGTTGTTTGAAAAGAGTATGATTTTGAGCTTTGCAAGCTTCCTGTTGAGCACCCTTATTATCTATACGTAAATTTCAGGTGTTGCATGCCCACAGATGCACATTGCTCTCTGAATACATAGTCAGATAATGCACAGCTGCAGTAAGAGCTCTGCAAGTCTCCTCTTCTTAGGAAAACTTTTAGGCAATCATACCACCAATCTACAAATGCCTTTTTTCCCTCCTGTTTTGAAAAAAAGTGTCTTTTACAAACTGACCTGTAAATATATCAACCCTTTTCTCATTATTCTCTTTCTTTCACTTCTAAAAATGTTTCTTTACATTTCTGAGTTAGATTTAGTCAATCTTAAGTGCACTATTCCAGTCTAGGACTTCTGTGAGAGCAAGTATTTTTATTTTTCTTGACATCCAGCAAATGCCTGCAGAACTATTGCCCAGACCCTACCATTTTCCTAACAACCAGGAAAAGATGTCCTGTCCTAGGAATGAAAGAGAAAAAGAGCTCAGGAGGCAACACCTAACACATAGCCCAAGTGGGAAGTCACAGCAATCAAATATAAAATATGGGAATCCTTTATAAAAAACCAGTTATTTATCAAAAAATCTCATTTCTATGGACAGCAATGGTTTGTCTTTAGGACTACATCTTTTCCTTATGGCCATGAAATATACTCTGGCTCATTACAGCAGCAAAAAGCAGTCAGTCCTTTAGGGAATTTATGTTTTAAAGTTTCATTGCTGTCAAAGGTTAGTATCAATATCATCAGGTCATAGATACCAGTTCAGACCTTACTAGAAACAGATCAATGATATGGCAGAAACTCATATGCAGGGCCACTGTTCCATCTTCCCTTTTCTGGGTACGAGTGAGGTGCTTACACTTGTTGGTCCTCTCCAGCTCTGGATGTGTTTCCCTCTTTTCAGACTGTTTGCTGTTCTAGAGGGCCTGTGCAACTCGGCAAAGTTGTATTAGTTGTATTTCTAGATGGGAGAGCTGGAGGAGGAAAGAGCCAGGGGCAGATATATGTGTCCTGTAAATGTGTGTATAAGTTATACAATGCTCATAAGCTCAGTGTGGCCCTTGCCTTTACTAAGAGTCATGTTGCTGAACAGAGGCTGTGTCAGGAATGCCAGCAGAGGAGAGTTCATAAGCAGGATCAACACGATGGTAAAATTCTGTATGTCCCTGATATCTTGCATCACACTAAGCTTGAGAATTTTTTTTGGCTGACTTTATTCAACCCTTTAACTCCCACAATAAATCTTTGACACATTAAAAATAATCTATAAACTCAGAAAAATGCACTCGTCTCTCAAATGCAGAAGTTGCCCATTCCCGTAAGAATAGCAGTTAAGCTGGCACCTGGTGTGTCACACTGTGTATATCTAGATGAAAGGGAGATTCCTGGCCAGCATGTCTCCACAGCTCATTGATCTCCCTCTGCAGAAAGACTGGTATGTCTCCCTACAGACTCCTCGGCAGGATGATTTAAAACTTGCTGTTGAGCAATTTAAAGTCTGGCATGGGATATATGTACGTTGCACAGTGAGGAGCATATTGGTAAGCTGCCACTTCAGCTTGCAGAGGAGGGCATTAAATCCCATCGCACGAGCAATGTCCTCTCAGAGCAATTCAAGGGATATTTTGTTAACGCTTATAATATGAACCAGTGAGTCAGACTTGAGAGTGAGAAATCGAGGGACATGGGAATAGGTACTTGCAAAGAAATGCAGAGATGGAAGAAAAGAGAAGAAAAATGTATGTGGAGTTGCAACATGAGAGGGAAATGATGAACATGTGGAGTATGTTTAGTGGGGTCACATTTTGCTTGGCATGGTCCTGTAATGCCAACTAAAAGCTCCAAGTGTTATGTTAGTGAATAGTCATGGGTAGATACATTTGCTGAGTTGGGAGCTTTAATCTCAATGTGTTTATTACACTCTAACCAACTGAGCTGCATGCTGGTAGGCTTGGGTTTACAGCTCATCGTTATAAGGACATTTCAAAACAGAAGACAGTTTCACGTGACATTGAATTGAATAATTAAATGGATCTTCAGTTTTTGGGAGCATTTCAAATTTGTTAACTTTAATAGCTTTCTGATCACAATATACTGTTATGGGCCCTGGAAAATCTACTTTAAAAAGCCTAAACACACCAAAGGTTCAGCAGCCAGGAACAGTCCTGGGAGGCAATACCTCACAAAGAGACGATTTGCTGTCCAGATAAAAGAGGGTGCTCAACATTTCAGTATGTTTTTTTTCTTCTTCCTTGTGCACTTTTGGCAATTAGTCTTTTTTTTTTTTTAATGAGTACACCGTCGTATTTTGGTTAGGGGGAGGTGAACAGAACTTTCATTTCTTAGCACTGCTTTTTAGGGAGAAGTTTGTGGAAAAAAAACAGCATTTGGAGATAGGTTTCTCAATCTGGATCTTTAGTGGAAAATCCTTTTGAATACCTTAGTGTAACATTTTTAAGCAATTCTGTGTTTTATAAGACAAGAAAAATATTTCCATTTGCAGCTATGAGCCAACTAGTGCTTACAAATATTAAACAAAGTGAAGGATCTAGTAAAAAACTAGTTCCAAATGTGCAATATTTCCTAATATTTGTGACTTGTGTGAGGTTGGATTCCAGAATGGCCCCCACATAAACAGCAGAAGGGCTCTTCAGTAGTATCTATCTGGTGATGGTGTCGTATCATGCTGGCACATGATGTCGCATCCTAGTACCTATGTTTTGCCTAAAAGAAGGTAGATACCAATCATCATTTCATATGAAGTTTACAGACTGTTTTCATGGCTGTAATGTCAGACTGGGTGTGATAGTTAAAGCTATAGTGATATAGGATACCATTATTCCTACCATGTAGTGATCTTTTTGATCTTTTTTTAACCTTTTCCTCTTTACCACCTCTTGAATAAAGAATTACATTTGCCTATGATAAAAACAGGGCCAACATATTCAAAAGATACTTGCATATTGGTGAAAATAATTATATCATTAAAAATTTTAAACAGAACTTTGGTCACTTTTTATACATGTTAGTGTTTTCATTCCCAGGCAAAATGATCACTTTGGCATTTGAGATGCAATAAAGCATTGTAATGTTTTACAAATGAGCAGCATTTGTCATTAGATATTAGTCCCCAAAAGTTTGAGATGCTCACAAAGGCTTGAAATCTACTGTAACCCAGACTGACCCTGAAGTACTGAAGATGTGAACTTCCTTGCTCAACAGCAGTTTGCTAAACCAGTGCATGGAGTTGGCATAATGGCAACATCCATTAAGTGTAAGTGCATGCCTCTGGGCATGTTTTATGGTATCAGTATAGGGAATAGTCTAACATCAGGGAGTTTTATTACATATTTGAGAAGAACCTTACTGTGTCTTCAGTCATTTTTGAGTCACTGCATAATGATGGATGGGCACTTTTTACCTCATGCAGCAAAGTTCAAGGCCTCTTACCTTCCCATCTCCTGCACTGGAGATCTCTTAATATTGTGGCTCTTCAGCTGACTTCATTTTTTTAATTTTCTCTTCACTAATCTCTTCTGTTCACTCAATTCTCATATTTGCTTGTACTACCAATCTTGTAGCTACCAATTATCCAATGTAGTAGCCCCAGCATACCCAGTGTAGCAACTCTTCTGCCCAGGGGATGTTTCCATATTCTCTTTAAGAGTCTTCTTTTCCATGTAGTCTGTTTACCGAGACTTTTCTTACCCTTTTCTACACATTGTTTTTTTTGCCTTTCATTTACCCCATCTGCTGCTTAAAAATGTTTTACAGCTAGCACAGTTTCACACTTCTGGTCACTCCTGAGTTTCTTTTCTTTTGCTTGCTGATTACGTTACCAGTTTTACCTCACCTCTAGTCTTCTTCCCTTATCATTTCCTGTTGAATTTCCTAACGAAATAGCCCAAATATAGCCAGCTTCTTTGAGAGCAACCTGGCTTCAGTTCCAAGAAAAACAGTGGAAGGTGATGACTCTCTCTTCTTAGATTAATCTTAATCTTGATATGTAAAGTCTGTAGAAAAGTTATTTCCATCTTGCCTGAAGATAGCCAGGTACAGCCTGAAATACTGGCCACTTTGAGAATTTCATGACAAAGGTCAAGAAATGTATTTAAGTGGGTATATGTATGTTTGCATTTTATTAGAAACATAGCCATCCTTAACAGTTCAATTTTTTTATTTCATTACATTTTCAAGGTGAAATTCTCTTTAATGTTAAAATTATAATCTTTAAATCATGTTTTGCACAATATTCTTTTTTCTTTTTGTATTTATTCACATCTGTGCATCTCTGCACAGATAAGAGCAGAACCCCTAGATCACCAAGACTATGATTGCCAGAGAGAACCAAGTGAAACTAAATACTTCTGAATTGAAATACTTTCAGAATATTTTTAAGTGTTTGGTGAACTGCAGTGAGACTCTGTAAATGGGAAAGTCTAATTTTCATTTCAGTTGCCCTCAAAGCTTTATTTTAGGCCCATTTGACATGATGCACACTTAAAAAATCTGAAATGTATTCCCCAAAGTCTACAGTGTTGACAGAGGAGGTATCTTATTCAGGGTCCTGCTACAGGTTATTTTTTTTGTTAAGTGGCCAGATTAAAACATTTTAATCTATTTTTATGTGGTCTTCTGAGTGAAATTATGATTAATCACTGTGTCTTTCCAACAGCCACTGTCTGCTTTGTGGTCCTTGAATTAACCATGCAAGGAGCTGGCAGGGATGTCAGGATAGTCTAATACTTTATCTCTCTGTTGGTAGGCAGATGTTAGGTTTCATCAGTTTGTTTGAGGGGTCCAGGTACATTACAATGTAATTCTTATATGTATAAAGTCTTTGCAGTCAGTTACTGCGTCATATCTGTGTCATCACTTCAACCATATTGGCATGAAATTAAAAGGTCTAAATTTTTTTACTCCACTTTTATGTTGGGAATTGTAATTTTCCATTCTGGGTTTTATGGTTTAGTTTCTCCCTTAGCAAAAAATATTTTCAATATTTTAGTCAATGAATAAAATATAGGAACATCACCCTGGCAGAGTTTAAGGAGAGAGTTTTAAAGTTTTCTGCCCTTGAAATCAGAAAGACATTTGGCACTTGATAATTTAGTGGAGGATTTTTTATTTGTTTTTATATGTAAAGGTACTATTATTATTATAAACAAGTTTAACTCAGTCTTCAACCCAGACAAAGCTACATAAAATATTTTGGCAACGTTCCTTTTATTTAACTGATAATAAGCACTTAGTAGTATAAAGAGTATTGGCCTCAGGCTTGTTTTGTGTTAAAAAATACAGAATATCTGCATAAAAATGTCTTTTGGGTTTCATGAACTATACTGTCAGCTGTAAAAGTAATATCTGTCTGAGTTTATCATGGAAGTTTTTGTGAGCAGCTCTACTATCTAAGGCATAACTTTCCAGTCCTCTCACTGTGATTACATTTGTCACGTCATATTGCTCACTAGTGAAGTGTAAGGCGACCAAGCCTAGATGGAGCCAGTAGGAAATGAATCTGTCTGCCACAGATACTTCAGACAAAATTATTAATGTTTAGTGGCAGGGAAGTGGCTACCCCTTCAATGGATTGAATGATGACAGAAAGTCTCTGAGCCTTGATAAGGTTGTGGCCAGGCTGGCTTTTGGTCCAGAAGGTAGATAAAAATACTCTGTCTTTTGGGTTTTTAAGCACGTCTGGTTTCTTTTTCCTGTGTGCATGCCAAAGTGTAACTTGCTTATGCATCTTACAGGCTGTCTTTCAACTTAATCATAATTTTTATATCTTTGTCTCACAATAAATATGAGGTATGAGGAGGTGATAGTGCTGGAGAAAAGTTTTTATTATGATGGAAATAAGAAACTACTTCTTTTGTTACAGGTGACAATTGATAGACTCAATCTTACTAAGTAGCAGATTTCAGGAGTGTAATTCTTAGGCTCTGTAAGTGACTGACTGTTCATTCCCTTGTAGATTTTTTGTTTAATTTTTTTTTTAGCTGATCCATGGATTGCCCAATGTTGTATGTTCCCTACATGTTTTCTTACTGTTGGGGCTGTTTGGAAGTATATTCTTTCTGAAATAATGCAAGAAATGCTTTAGCTAAATTAATTATTTAAGGAGATTCAAGTGATGAACACTTGTAACAAGTATTTATAGAATCTGCCCTGGGCATGAATAACTCTGCTCTTCAGATTACTAAAGTGAGAGTTAATCAATTCTCTGGTTGTCTAGGCTGGGAAGACTAGTATTTTGTAGGATTAAGTTCTCACTAAGACAAAATCAAGAAATTACTCGGGAAAGGAATAAGAGGCAAAAATTGCTAAAGGTAATGCAGCTGATGTTATCTTTTCTGTCAAACTGGTATGCTGACTTTTGAGCCAGAATTGACATAAGATGGGCCAGGGATTGATAGTAAATGAACCAAAGTCAGTTTGCTGAAAGAAAGTGAGTTTGAGAAGCAGTTGAAAAGTATGAAGTGGGATAGTTTGAGCATCAGTTTAGCAAAGAATCTTAACAAACTGCAAGCTTGCAAAGCATTCCCATCACACTTACCAAGTGACCAAGCACACCATGTCCTTTCCACCTCCATCTTCCTCTCCCACTCTCAGATCATGCCTTGAAGATCTGTCCTGCTTCTGAGGATTTGGTTGCCATTGACAGTGGTGGCTCTATAAGGGGACCACACAGCCTCTCTAACAGAAAGTAGTAGTAGTGTGGAACTAAATAGCTTAAGTAAAAACAGATCTTCAGAACAATAAATCAGTCTATCACATGCCTGCCTTTGCCTGAGGGTCATAATTCTCAGGAACTGGGGAACACTCACCTTCCTCAGACTTTTCTTCCAGTCTCCCCAGTCTCTCCTCCCTATCTTTCCACACAGGGCCTGACAATTGAATACCCACCCCTTTCCTAGGAATGTGTTTTTAACTGGTTTTTTGCTCTTTGAGCTATGCGTTGGCACAGTGGTAGTGTCATTTTGGCCTGGAGCTTGGAAATATGTTGTTGTATGCTATTGTTTCTCCTTTTTTGACTGTTGGGACTCTTGTGTTGTTTTCTCCAAACACCGTTTTTCCTCCTCCCATTATTGAATTAGATCCATTAATTTCTTCATAAAACTCTATCAGCTCACCACAGCTGAGTGAACCCAGTCTTGAGTTGAGTTAACCCATAATCAGTAGTGTTCATGCAATTTTTGCACCTTTTTTTCTTAGATTATTATCTTGCACTTCCATGCTGATCAGGGTCTCACTGAAGTCAGTGGGAAGTAGTGCAGGAAAAGCTTGAGCAAGAGGAATGTACGCAGGGGTTTGCTTGACACTGTGAAAAATATGACTTGAACCAGGCATGAGCTGACAGAAGCAATGTGGTTTTGCCTAAGTCTTTTTAGTTTTATGGAAAGATGAAGAAACATTCATGGCCAACAGAGAAAACCTAAGATGACAAAAACTTACCAGTGGCAATTATTTTCCAACTGAACTAAGACTATTACCCTTATTTTAAAGGTAACCTTTTATCTGGTTTTCTACATCACACAGTTTAAACAGTGTGGATGCTCCTATCTAAACACATCCTTTTCCTCTTCCAGAAGGATTAAGTTATTTTAATTTTACATTTAATAAAATCTTAATTAAGCTGAATGATCACCCTTCACAAAATACACTTGCACATTGTAGAAATTGATAACCACTTTGACTGGTTTATGATTTAGCCCTGTGGAAGGCTAATGGTTACCTTCGCCTCTATTTCACCAGTCTGCTGGCTTATCTTTTTTAGATATAGCTGTAGATTTATACAGTTCTCCATGCTTCCAGATTTAATATGGTTACAAACTAAGCCTCCTTGAAACGAACCTTTGGTGTGCTATCTTTACAGTTCTCAGGGCATTTCTTGCTGAAGAAGCATATGTATGGGTCACATGGGCTTCACTGAGGCTCTATCCAACTGCTTGGATCTTCCTGCACAGAGAGCAGGATGTGAGCCAGGAGGCTGTGAACTGTCCCAAACCCACACAGTGAGTCAGTGATATGGTTGGAACTGGAACTGAGTGGTTGCTAGCTCTCAGGTTTAAGTGCATTAGGGAGTAATGCTTCTCATCTTCTGTATTTCCCTTGGTATGAATAAATAGGCTCAAACTCCAAGGAATTTCATAAAAGCTTCCAAAACTTTGAGGACCACAACCATACTATTGAGACCAGCACCTCTTACATAATCCTGGGAATTTGGGTAACACAAGCTTAAGGTTGTCACTTACCAGTCTGGAGGTTGTGGATCATTTTTTGAAGTGCTATCTAAGGGACACAGAAGTTCTGTCTTCCTCCTTCACAGAGTGGCGTGTTATTAACATCTTGCTGTTTCAAACAGAGACAGCCTTTCTCCAAATAGCTGTTTCTCTAATTGAAGCAGAATATGTAGAGATGTTACACTGACAGTGACACTTCATGGGACCTGCTCCTTAGAAAAGAACTGCGTTATCAAGGGTTCCTTACTGTGTGAGGATTTTTGTTTTGAATTAACATGAGACCCACAGGGAGCTGTGTTGTCTCGTGACCTGGTATGTTAGCAAGCAGTGGGTAATTCATCCTGGAAGGGGAATATTTAGGTGGGACAAAGACTGGAATTGAAGATTGTCTGTCATTTCCCAAGAATAACATCTGGATCTGTGTGAACTGGTTTGGTAAATATTTTTGTATGTTACATATGCTGCCATTTGCATGTTGAGTAGTCAGAATACCTGCATATATTACACTGCTTCGATAAAACCGTCATTTAGATAAGCTCAATAGTACTTGTACAGTCCCTGAGACTTGATACTAATTTACTCCCAAGTAAGATTTCATTTTCATAGTTAAATGATGTCTACCAGTGAAGGGAGCCAGCTATACTTGTATTTGAGAAAAAGGAAATTATATTATAGACGTGCTATTTTATATCTAACTTTGTAAAGTGGCTTTTGATAGGTTGGAGCGTGTCTGAATATTTGGAAAAGATCATGGGAAGATCAATGTCACAGATATTTTTCCTCCTTTGGAGGAAAGTAGACATGAAGCAGAAGAAAAATTGTTGTAGGAAAAAGAAAATGTCTGAATTTTGCTTCATTCTGCGTCATTCCCATAAGTTTCTGTTTGAAGCTATCACCACATTTTGGCTGCCATTTTTACTGGATCTATTTAAATACATTTTAAAGGTGAATTACTTGGCTGCTTGACATTTTTGTCCTGGATTATGCTGGAGCAGACTATCTGATTTGCAGTCAGAGAGAAAGCATTACAGCTTGAAAATACCAGGTTTCAAAGCTTCCCCCCCCCCACCTGTGCACGTGAAGGTCTCCCTACACTGACAGCACACAAGGCCATCAAAGGGAGAGGGCAGCTTGTGGATGTGCTGGAAAAGAACTGACATTTAAATTAATTTTTGAAAGTATAAATTTGAAACTTATGAAAAGAACAAGGTGTGTCTGGTGAAGCTGAATAGAGGAGAGATGAATGTGAAGGCGGTTTTTATAATGTGCTTAGCAGACTCAGCTGGAGTTTTATTTTCAAAATCTTGGCCCTTACCACACACATAAAAATATTCAAAAATAATACTAACACAAAGTCTGATTCTCACATTGCCCTGTGTAGCCTCAGTGAAATAACAGACATACAAGTGGTCTGGAGATGAACTGCAAGGAACCAGCCAAGGATATATGATTTCTTCATATCATTTAACTGTTGTTTCTTTTTTTCACTCTTGGATAATGGTGAAAAGTCAGACTAAGTGCCATCTCAAGTCCATTTTTTTGGCAAGATCAAGCCAATATAGGATATACATTTTTGTTTTCTACTTTCTTATTTATCAATAAAATTATCATCTCTCATTAAAAAAAATTACAGATCTCACATGATTTAATGTTCTCTTATAGAAAGTGTTTATGTAAGTCTTTGAAGCTCAGAGAATTCATAACATAAATCTGTATTATCAGTGTTTCAGCAACTGTGTGTGTTTATGAGGTTGATCTATAAAATGAGTGAAAATGGTAAAGAAACATTTTACAGTGTGACATTGAACCCATCAGCTTGATTCTGGCAGGTTCCTAGTCTGAGTGTAGCCTCTGCCTTTCTCAGTTTGTTTCCTATCTGCATGACAAAAAAGGACATTTGTCTCACTAAAAATGTGGTGGCATTTCACAAGGTCCTCATTTGGTACTGTTTGCCACGTCAGGAAGCACTAAGAAGTGGACCCTTACTTTTAGAACCTGCTCCTCTCTTTACATCCAAGCAGCCCAAGTGCATTCATGCCCAGTGGTCATGTAAGCCTTGAGGTCCCTCAGCTTTGGAATTAAAGAGATGGGTGCAGTAGCATGCATCACCTTGGTTTAAACATCATGTTCCGTGGAAATTTTCCATTTTTTGTTTTCTAAGTTAGAGAGTAAAGACTGGAAATTTAGGTTAAGCTGATTTGCCATTTTACATACAAACAAAAATGGGTGGATGGGAACACAGCTTGGTGAGAAACTTTGTTTAAACTGTAGTTGAAGTACTGAGGGTTGGAATGGATGAAGAATTATTTTAAACAGTGATAAAAAGAAAAGGAGTTTTCTTAGCAATGTTTGCATGAATGCTCTGAAATGTAAACTTCATATCATCCAGTGTATTTTAAACCCTTGTACATTTGAATCTTCAGCTGCAGAAAGTACTGATTGCTTTTGTAACTAGAATTGATTATTCAATTGATTATGCCTGTCCATGTAAGTGCTGGGTATGGCTACAACAGCACTGGAGTGCAAGTACTATTTTGTAGAGCATGCTAATGAATATATGGAGAATAAAGTTATCCACCTGTGTCCTCAGGCCTTAACTTGTAAGTTATATACTGCATTGTCTTTGTTGTTGGTCTACAGGAGTATTTATAGATTTTTGTCTCTCTTCAGAGTCAAAGAAGCAGAGGAAGTCTGCAGGCAGAAAAAGGGGAAGTCGCTATACAATATAAGACCAAAACACGACTCTGGAATTGTAAGTAAAAATTGTAGCAATGCTTCTATCACTTGTTCTGCCTTTTACCCTTTGCATTTTATAGGTAGGTTATTCTTGATGTATGTTTTTGTTCCGGGTTGGTTTTTTTTATTTTTTTAATGTTTAACGTTTTCCTTAAAGGTGTTAGATTAACAAACTTGAAATCTGCCTATGAGTATTACTCCTCAAAATAGATGTAGCACAAGCAAGAGCAGTTTATTATTGCCCCACTGTGCCAATCTGTGTTCTTCCCAGTCTTGGTGTGGGATGCACGTAGAAGGCAGAAAGGCAATTCTGGTCTTCCAGCTTATTCAGTCTGTATTCACTCTCTTTTCTACACATACAGAATGTGAGGAAGAATTTTGATAGTTACACATTTTTCAAGCTGGATGACTGTATCAAATACAGTGGTTTCTGATCCACTGATATGGATTTGTTTGGAATAGAAACACCAGAAAAAGATAATACTGTGCTTTCACCATTCTTTTAAAAACAAATAACTTCAGTGATAATAGAGAAATAATTCTGGTCATTCAATGAAACTTTTCCCCTATGATTGCCTAACCATTGGGAGGATCATGACTGATTTTACAGAAAAATTATTCTGGTACCTCACATTTAAATCCTAGCTGTAGCAACTGGCCATCGTTTATGTTTGTAAAATATTAGAAAATTTTTTCATGTGTCTGTGTCCCTGTCTGTGTCCTCTGCCCCCTCCCAACCCCAAGACATAACTTAACTTCTTTTGTGCTTTGTAGTCATGGCTGTGTAGTCACATTAGCTGTGACACATCTTGTAGATGAAGCATGTGGTAATTTACTGTATTCTAACTAACATAATCTGACACAGGAAATAATACTGCATTTATTGTTTCTTATTCTGAATGATTAGTGAGAGTTGACTGTAGTTAGTGCCACAAGAAATGTAAATGGAGTACTAGCTTGGTAAGGAATTATAAACTACATTTTATCAATTTTATTTAAAACAAGATCAACCTGTTACTTCAAAAAAACCCCCCAAATTAACATTGTTTTGGATTTCTCCATCTAACTTATATCCTGCTGTATATAAAGACACTGAGAGATTTCTTTTAAGAAATAACTATTTGTTGAATTATTCCTGTATAATTCTTATTTGCACTGAAACAGAGACCTTCAGTCTTAGTGAAAATTTGATGAGTGAAAAGGAAACAAAAATATTTCACAAGCAGTGTATAGCTGTAGTCTACTTCAGTTCTAGCTTCAGTTTATTTGTGAAGTAAGTTCTACAGTAAATATTATCAAACATTTGCCTATGTATTTCTATGCTTTTCATATTTGTGTGAGGTATGTGAGGTGGTTTTGTGTACACTCAAATTTTGTCCTTATTTTTTAAATTTATTTTATTTTTCAGAAAGCAAAGATAAGTATGAAAATCTGAGAGAAGAAATTCAAAAGCCATTGTTACCTGGTTACCAAAATTCAACATGCCTGTGGGTGGGGAGTGAGAGGGAAGGAAACTACATCATCCTGATCATTTGCTTCCTTGACCTTTTAAAATTTGCGTTTTGTTCTCTAGAGTTTTCCACCAACTGATGTGTTATTGTACATTCATTCACGAATGTAATCACTTTAATGGAGTGCCCAGAAATAGACTAGGTATGGACTTGAAACACCTTCCCTGTACTCTGTATCTTCTTTGCCACTCAAAAATGGTATTTTGTAAAGTGTATGGTATATTACAATAGGACAAGTCAGCATGCATAAAAAGCGGCATCTGCATCAGTTCCGAACATGCTGAAAATTGCATTAAGTTGAACTTCATAAGAATGCTACTTGGTACAGTAAAACATTTCCATTCCTACTGGCAACATCTAACACAAATACTTCATGGCACTGCACGTAGATTAGGGAAAGAAATGTTACTCCTAGTGAATTGTTTGTATCCGTTTCATGTTGGCATTTGTAGTTTGTATTTTGAATCGTTAAGTGCTGTTTATACAGTATAATCAATGCTTTCCCAACTTGTTTGGTTGCCCTCCATGACTAAATATTTGTGGAACAAGATGTTTACTGTAACTATCTTTAAAATCGATAAGGCAGCATACTTTTACTTCATCTTTTGCCAGATAGTGAATGCCAGGTGGTATGGGGGTCAGAAATCCAGCATTAAAAAAAAAAAAAAAAAAAAAAAAAGTGAAAAGCAGGAAAATACAGAAAAGCACAGAAGTATGATAGAGAGTATGAGAGATTTGGCTATTATAGTTTGTTAATATATAAAGCAGCTAATACTTTTACATGAACTTTAGAAGGTATAGTATAGTTTTAACTGCTGATCACTTAAGTCAGATGGGCTTTTGGCCACATGTATATGACTTCCCTTCTGGAATTAGCTTTACAGTTAATTTAAAACTCCTTTAGAGAGCCATTAAAAGATGCACATGGAGACGACATTTATGGAAAACAGTAGCCAATTCTAGTGACAGAACATAGACTACCAACTAATTGACATCAATTTCACACTTAACAGAATTACAGACATTTCCTTCAGGCTTTCAGTGTCCCTGACTAGGAGTTAATGATTGAAATATATGACTTAGGGCTTCCATTTTAGACCACGTGCTTAATTCCTATTTGCAATCCAGATTTTGCTGTATCAGTTTTGGACTGCTCAACTGATAGCAATCCCTTCGTCCAGTCCTTATTTAAGAGCCCCAAACCAAACCAGCTTGATTGATAACATTTTTCTTTCAAAGCTAATTTTCCCGGAAAGCAGACTGTGTGTGCAACTCAGTTGGATGCACGTGCTCACAGCTTTGCAGCCTGAAAGACACTGGGGTAAGGCAAATGAGCTCTAACCTGCTGGGTTGTGTTATTCCCTGTCTAATCTAGCACATCAAGGGACATTCCGAGCTGTTCAGAGGCTAATATACTCTACAGGGTGTCATAAAAGGAAGCGCAAAGTATGACCTCAGGAATCTGTTATTCTTCACATACACCAAGCACTAGAAAAGATGTTTTTTTTCACTGTGTGAAAAGCAAGTCTCCTGTTGCTGATAAACCTATGTGAAAAGCTGTACTACTAATAATTTCTGGCAGGTATATAAATTACCAAGAACGGAATTCTAAAATTTTGTGTTGATGGGAGTAACATTACTATTTGGGGAAGAGAAAATAAGAGATTATTTGCTGTTACGACTAACTTATGGAAAATCTTTAAAGAATAAAGCTATTTTAATGGCACTGATTCAAATCCATGTTTGTATTTATGTAAACAATAGTCTTTTCCTCCTAACTTTGCTCCTAAGTGCAAGGATACAGTAGCATGTTTTCATTTGTAGCCTTCCTGTTCTCTTCAGTACCTACAGTATGTATATTACTATACTAAATGAAATAATAGATCATCTAACAAAGATCACTATGTGCAATACTGTATTTAGTGTTTCTATTCCAATTTTTTTAGAATGTTAATTTATATGAAAATAAAAGGAATAATAATGAAATAACTGCCTTCTCTTGTCACTCTCTGGCTATGCAGCAGTGTGCTACAAACTGTTTGCTCCCTAAGCACCACAGCCCATTCTGGCTCCTGTGATCAAGGAAAAGCCTTTGTGAAGAGATCAGAGGAAACAAGGCTTCTCTTTGCTTGCCTTTTGGAAGGATAGTGACAGTAATTTCCAGTCACATGTATGTACTTCCTTTTCCCCAGGTGGTGGTAGTGAGAGCTTCAGCATCCTTTACCCAATGAGACTATGTAAAACTCACTTCTCCAGCTTGGGCATGCCTCCCAGTCTTGCATTTGGCTCAGGTTTGTAACCTGGTCCTACTAACACTGCTGAAGTAGCAGTCTCAAGAAATTGCTATTAGGGCAAAAATATGCATTGAAAAGTAATATCTGCATATTGTAATCCTTTTATATATATACATGTGTTTTGTCCAGCATCCTGCTAAATCTGTCACATACATACATACCCTTTCTACAGGATCTGCAGCATGGATGCTAGACGTTATTTCAAGCCTTTCTCTCTCTGAAGAAGTGGCAAAGGTTTGACTGCAGCTGATGGAACCATATTATGATCTTAAAGACACATGCTGCTACATAGATTTTCCTTTCATTTTACTCAGACCCAACCTATTTGGTTGAACGTGTCTCTCTTTTATATGGCTTCTCTCCAACCTGTCTCAAACTTCCATGCAAAGTAGCCCACTATGTGCAGCACCACAGTTGACCCACAGAACGTCAAAGGGGACTCCAAACACAAGCTTCACTCCTGCTCTTTTTTTAGCAGCACACTCAACTTTTTACAGAATTCTGGACCAATGTTTGTTTGGGTGTGTTTTAAAGAGGTTGAACACCCCATTCGTCCCCTCTGCTCTCCTTTACTGCACTCCCCCCCCTTACTGCAACATCAAGCACTCTACACTTTGAGTTGGCCCTAATTTGACAAGAGTTCTCACAGACAAAATTCTGAGCCTTTGTTGATCACCAACACCACATATCGCTCACTGTTACTTAAATGCAGCAGCAAAAGAAGGATTTTCATACCTGAGCAGCAGATGTGACTTGCTGACAAGAACAATCAGGTTTTTTTATGAGGAGCTAAGAGTATTCATGTTGTTTTTCTTGCAAATTAAAGCCTTTCAGAAGCATGGTACTTTGTCACGTCATGACACTGCAGTGGTTAGCTTTTTTTGAAGCATCTTTCATCACCCCAAAACACTTCCAAAACTTAGTTAAGTATTAACCAGCTGTGGCAGTGGGAATAATAATTAGAGGCATCTTCCACAGACTGACTTTTTTCTTGCCCAGTTTTTCAGTGATCAGCTTAAAAAGTTGGAAGCAAATATTAATTTAATTGAGAGAACATATAGCAAGTCATTGCATTGAAATGATTTTGTTGCAGACTCTAGGTTAAAAGCAAAGCCAAATTTGTGAAAAGTCCACTATACCAGTTACTTTAGTTACACAAATTTTAAACTGCTATGGACAGAATAAGTGGAAACTGATGACGTTGAGTTTTTCTGAAGATGGTGTAAACAAGTCAGCAAAGCGAGGAAAGAGAAAACCGTGCCTCACACCATTCACATCTACCACCCATCAAGAGGATTCTCAGTACAGAACAGGTTTTCTGAGCTATTCCCTTGCTTATGACAGACTCATCTGTTCCTGTATCTCATATTCACCCAACCTATTTGTAAAAGCACCCAGTGGTAAGTTGATTGCCTCAAAAAAATGGTG
>QWTY01052769.1:0-22722 GCA_008033365.1 Pseudorectes ferrugineus | reverse complement strand
CGATGGCACATTCCCAAACACTGATGGCACATTCCCACCCGCTGATGGCACATTCCCATACACCGATGGCACATTCCCAAACACCGATGGCACATTCCCACCCACCGATGGCTCATTCCCATACACCGATGCCACATTCCCATACATCGATGGCACATTCCCAAACACTGATGGTGCATTCCCACCCGCCAATGGCACATTCCCATCCTACCCACGGATGGCACCTGAGCCCACACCCCAGGGATGGTGGGAATCCCTGCTCACACACTCAAAAACAGTTTCTCTGCATCTGAACTGCAGAGCAGCTGCATTAAGTCAACCCACGGCCTGTTGTGATTAATTGAAGAATACTTGCACAGCTGCACAAATCAACTGAAAAACCACACTGCTGGAGGGATATTTTTCGTTGTTGTTGTTTTTCAAGTAAGAGTGGCAGCCCAGCAGTGAGTTTCCTTGACTTTCAGAGTGGTAGATTTGTTAGCATTTTTGCCAGCTTGTTCTTGATACCAGTCCATAAATTGTCATATTTACGTGAAGATATCCAAGGAATCTATAATAATAATAATAATAATAATAATAATAATAATAAAGTGTCAGCTCTATGCATGCTAATGGAAGATGACTTTTAACTTCTTTGTGCATGCTAACTAAATATCAAATATCTTTATCCCCTTTAAAGTGACCAAAAGATGAATTTCAAACCCATAATGGCATTAAAATGCATCAGAAATGAAAAGAACATAAAGATTCATCATAGGTCAGAAAACAAAAGTGCTTTTAAACTATCAAGAGCACAATATATGCTATTCTCATTTTTTTTCTACTTCAAGTTTCTGAAATATTTATTAAGGAATAATCTGCAGAATAATGAATATTGCTTTCTTATAGAAGTACAGAATGTATGCTATATTTCTGCTATAGCATCTTATTAAATATGGATGTTGTGAGTTTCTAGTCACTCTGGGGCCAGCTACTGTCTGCTCTGTGTTTTAGCAAACAATGCTGGTTCAGTTAAGGTAAAAACCCCAAACTTTAGTGATAGCTTCTCATAACTAAAAAAAATAAAAAATAAAAAAAAAAATTCTTTCTCTCTTTCAATAGTATGGTGACATTAGAAAGTTACCTGTCCAATCGGGTACATCATACTGTCCAAATAAAAGATTAATTTAATTTTTGAAAATATTAAATGTTTAAGCAGAAAGCTTTATGCTACTCTCATTAGTTAAGGTCATAATTCCTTAATAAAACAAAAGAGTGGTAAAAGAAAGTATCTAGGATGTGTTCAGATAGCATTAAAGCTAAAAAAAAAAAAAAAAGGGGCATTACTAAATTTTGGCCAAAAATTTGTAGGAGAAGTTACTTCAAACTCAGAGAAGAAAAGAGAAGACACAGCATCTTTCGAGGCTGTCACAGCTCTACTGCCTTAGCACGCTATCTCAGAATTCCTGCTGGCATAGGCAGAAGGTGTCCCCAGTGATTGCTGGGAACCAAAATATTCCTGCAGACATGTCAATAATGTCTGTCTCCCTGAAGTCACAGCTGTAGTTCTGTCTACTCGGAGCAAAATGCAAAAAACCAGATATTGCCTGTTTTTAATTACCTATCAAATCACTGGGTCTGTGTTGACTGATGTCTTGAAAATCTAAAACAAATGTTCACTTTTAGTTGTGATTTAATATTTTCATAATGTTTTATTTTCTAAATGATAAACAGCTAAAGGAAGAAAGTCACCAGCATATTACCTGGTATTTTTAAATTAGCAGAACATACTTATAGAAAACCTTATTAATGACATAAATGATACAAGTAGATGCAATATCCATCTGATAGATCATCACTGCCGAGAGAGGATTTTGCTGGTGCTATTATAGGTTCATTTCAGATGTGTGCCAGGGTATTTTTAACTGGATAATTTTGTATTGCTAAATTAGGGAAACACAATTTGAATATCTTTTTAGACTCTGCTTTTTTTTAGCCAAATACAGCTGTCTGTTACTGAAAATCTGAATTAATGGCCCCGGTTTATTTACATATACTGTGGGAACAGTGTCATTTAAGGCTGACTGTGTTAAATCACTGTGTTGCTCTTGTGACAAATGCAGTTCGTTAAAGGGGGTACTTCTATCAGAGCAAAGTCTTCCCTCAGTGTTATTATTCAAGGCACTACTCAAATTGCCTTCATAAATATCCAGCTGTAAGGACCCGAGCATCAAGGTGTGATATATAGATAAGAACAGCTTCTGAAAATGGCTTGTAGCTGGTATCTAAACTTCGCTATAAATAATGCTCTCAACTGCATTTCCCCCACAATATTTACAGCGCTAACTGGGACTTTCTGCATTTGCCACCCCTTTTAAAGAGCTTTGCAGTCTCTTCTCTGTTCTTTGTATGAGCAGCACTCACAAAAGGAAGACAGGAATTCCAATGTAGTCCAAATCTTTAGTTTTCACACAGTGTAAAAAAACAATCTTGATTTCTAAAACAATAGTTCTTAGCTAAAACACACTGTCAGAGTGGAAATTAAAGAATTAATAATCTTTATGGGGTGGGGGGTTTGCTTGTCAGTATTAAAGCCTAGAACTGGAGTGGTTCTCGTGCATCACCGAGCAGCTGAAGGAGCCATAGTAAATAAGCTGATTAATTCCTACATGAAAGTTTTATACGGAGGTTCTTGAAACAAGAATTAACAATATTTTATGAAATTTCAGAGGAAGGAAGGATAAACTTGCCTATTCAGAATTAGAACATATAGATAAATTCTCTTTATTTGATCCTTTAGTAATTCTGACTCTTGCTCACATTTCTTTTTTTCTCCCTCCCATCACACTTGCTAAGTTCATTTTCCAGGAGGAAAACTTCTCCTTGGTAGTCTGTAAGTTCCTTTAATATTTCGAATACTTCAGTACTGCTTTCTTGATACCATTCTGTCATTTCCCCTAAGTGGTGACTTCCTTCCAAACCTGTTGTGCTGCTTTTTTTTTCAAATTTTCCCTTCTCACCAGGAAATGTACAGTGTGTGCACCATGGAGAGAGCAAGGCAGTAACTTTTTGAGGGAAATCATGGGGGTTTTTTTGTACATATGAATGAAAGCTAAGGTGACAAGGCCAAATTCTGAATAATTTTGAGATTTTAGAAGTAAATCTGAATTTCGTTTGGCTTTTGCCACGTGAAGCAAAACTGTGAGATAAATTTGAGTAATTGTGCTGTGCAGTTTGTTTCTTGCTGTAGAAATTTGGCTCAAGCCCTATGAGAAGAGTGATTCCCAGGGTGTTTTTGTTACCTGCAGCTTTGTATCAGTGCTGGAGTTGATCAGGCAAACTCTGGAGTCAGTGACAAACAGAAATCCTGCTGCTGTTGCAGCCCAGTCACTGCAGAATCAGGAGGTGAAAACAGGCTGGAGACGATTTGACAGTCAAGTAAATGAATAATAAAAAAAAGAAGGGTATCTGCTTGTCTTTGGTATAGGAGAGATCAAATGGGGGATTATCTAATGGTGTTTGCTGACCTAGGAAATTGTGATTTAGTTAAAAACAAGGTTTTACACATGGGTTCTACTTTGTAATGCAGCGAAGTTATGCTAGAAGGGTGTGTCCTGGAAATGAATGCTTTTTCCTAATTTACCTTGGTAACAGACTTTAAATGCACTTCCACCTTTTTTGTTAAACTGGTAGAGTTTACCTTGAGCTGCAGAGCTGGATATAAATATAAGCAGTGCTGGATGAAGGAGCTTTTGAAATATTTGTGATGTCCTTATGTAAACCATCATATATATAATCTTTATATACTGCATCAGAGTTTACCATTCTCGGAGCTTCTGAACAGTTTATAAATCTGTAGCAGTTTAATAACAGTTTATAAATCACAGTAGCATCTCCCACTGTCAGATTTTAGCTGATACTGTGAAGTGTCCTTGTGCATCAAACCTGTCCCTTGCATTGTTCTGTATTTGGCTGTTGAGAAATGGGGGTAAAAGATTGTTTGAAGTCATTTTGAGGCACTTGATGATTTTGGTTGTTGGGCTGGTTTTTTCTTTTGTTTGCTTTTTTTAAAATAAGCACTAATAGGATGATAGGTGGCTTTGTATTTAGCTTTAAGTTGTCATAAAGCCTTAAAATGAATGTAAGTGTCATGTTTGTTCTGAAGGACTATAAATGTTTTATTGAACTCCGTGACTGCATCTTGGTTTTTATAATAGTTCTGTGTTCAGGTCTAAGGTCATTTAGAGTATTTTTTCAAATTGTAATATTCTTCCTTTCTAATGCTTCCTAAAAAGTGTGTGTAAATTGAGACCACACAATACTTTGTTATATGATGTTACCAAGATTACAATTGCTTGATAAAACGTCACTGAGAAGTTGATTTCTTGAGTAATGAATTTTCTAAGGAAGAAATTTGCAGCTAGAGAACAGTTTTTGAAGCAGAGTTCTTAAATTAGTGATAAATTATTTCATTGTTGAGGATGTCACTTGTTGAGTAAATATGCTTTCTGTATATTGAAAAGAATGGTTCATTTTCTCCATAACACTGCTGGTTAAAGTGCAACACTGAGAGGCTTCAGAGAGAGGTGAGAAACTGTAACCTGAGTAGAGCACTTTCGGAAAAGCAAATTTCAGTGCCTGTTTGTGTTTGCTGCTTGTCAGAGACAGTTGCTTCTGTGACTTTTACTGGTTCCAGTAGGCAGAACTGGCTCAGTTTGTAGAAATCACAGCCTCTGCTGGATTTGGAATACACAACAGAAGGAATTTGGCTACACAGGTAATGCTAGGGTAGTGATGAGGAAAGTGATGCACCTTGCAGGTCGTTCTGAGGAGACTCAGACTGGTTAGGGGTTCAGCCATCACTTGTGGCTGTTGCTGCCTGAAGAATTAACCTGGATTAAATTTAGCACATACCGGCCCTTTGGGTCTCACTGGACTGGTTAGGTTTAGATTGTGACCAGGTGGGAAGTTTGCAGATCAATACAATGAAATCAGACCCGAGCTGATGCCTGTGCTATTGACTCTACAGAGATGCTGAGAAACGAATGAGTCAGAGGTTCTGCTTTTCTCCCTGTTGCTTCTCCTCGTGCAGGAAACAGGAACTCTGCTGGTCCTGGTAGTTCAGATACCCAGCTCATCCTTTTCACAGTACTAGACACTAATAGTTTTAACATTAGTTTGTCATTTGTGTACATACACACAGAGATACATCTTTAAAATTCTGTTGTACTGTGAAAAAATGCATAAAGCTGAATCTTAGAATGTAATGTACAATAAGAGGCATACATCAGCCGTAATAGATTTTGACATCTTCTGGCACGGTTACAGGAAATCCAAATTATAAATGGGAATCAATCTCTTTTTTGGTGGTTTTGAAAGAATCAAATCCAGTTGTGTAATGTTATTTCATTAGGCTTCCTTTTCTGTTTTCAAATAATGGTTATTTTCAAATTTCAGTTCAATTTCTCTTTCTTATGAAACAATTTGGTCTCCATACAGTTTCCATTTTTGTCACTTATCCCTAGGGTAAAGTATAGAGAATATCTCAGTGTGCTTCATTTCTCCTTGTAAACAAGTACATTTTTTTTTCCTGGTAAATGACTATTTGATACAAGCAAATTACTTACTTATGTTATCCTAATTATTACAGCAGGAAATAGGTATGACTACAAAAGAGAAAGAAGTTCTGTGTCACCTCCCCCCCAGGTCACTCTGTTTAGTTCACAAACAGCATTTGGTCACAGCTCCTTTGTCTTTGCCCTGCATTGACACTCGATGGTGACTGCCTTGGGGTGATACATATCTATAAAGGTGCAGGGCTGTGTTATGACTTGAATAAAATTCATAACACTCAGAATGGCAGTGCAGATGTGATGGGAGAAAAAGCCAGACATGACACTGGTGCCTAAATCTTCACCTTTGGACTCCAACTCTTTCACTCACTGCACTCCAACACCTTTCATCCTCTTGGAAGGATCATGGAGGAGCTTCTCGAACAAGTAAAATGTGATTCAGTCAGCCCTGTGAGCAGTGACATGTAGCATCAGAAGGCTCTCAGACTTGTTCCAGTTACATATTCATACATTGTAATGCTTGTTTTAAAGTTGTCTTAGCCCACATGTGGAGGAAGTGTGTCAAGCGATTTCCATATATCTGATTCCACTGATCAGAGCTGAGCTTTAGATGTTTGCCACAAATGTGTTACCCCTGCCCATTCCAAATGCTACAGAGCAGCTGTAACAAGTGAGATTGATCATTTTGACAAGGTGGGGGAAAAAAGTAAATAAATACAAAGAAACAGAAGAAGGAGAACAAAAAGTTTTCAGTTGAAAACAAAATTGCTTGGAGATTTCAATATTCTCTTTAGGTGAATTTTAGGTTTGAAAAATACTTAAAAGTTTGAAAAGGTTACTTTAAGAAGGCTCAGAACAACTGAGAACTATGAGTAAGTGCATGTGTTCTGTGTGAGATCAGCAGGCTTTTTTTTCCTCATGATTCAGCCACTGTTGGTGACCTCAGACCCAAAACCTGCACAGATGCTGCCCGAACTATGATGTTTCACTAGTGGTTTTGGCCTTAAGGAGGGGAGTGCAGAACTGTCTGTAAGAGTTAGAAAGGTTATTGAATACTTATGGAGAAGCAAAGCCACTATTTAGAACAAGAAATTTTCTAAATATTATCAAGTCTTGGAAAGAGAGAAAGGAAAAATGATGCCTATATCTTCCTGTACTGTGAAAATGTCCAGTGGGAGAAGGGGAAGGAAAAGTTGGTAAAGTTTAGGGTCCGTCTGCGTTTTCCATGAAATGATGCTGAGCATTCAGGAGAAAAAAAACCTAAAAAACTTCAGTAAATATTGGAGTGAGTAGAAAGAATTTGATGAGTTTTTTAAGTACCTCCTGAGATGGATATTGAGCCAGGGTAACAGGAGTGGAGAAGAAAACAGTTTAAATGTTGTTATGGCCTGTTGCTGTTTTACAGTGATATCCTAGAATCAACCATGAGCTTGGGTTTCCCCACGAGTCTTACAGCTTGTTATCTTGGGAACAGTGAGAGGTAATGTGCAAGTAGCCAGTTGTTATATAGTGACCATTTATTTAGAAGAAAAATGCATAGTGCAAGGAGAGTAACTTTGCAAAGTGGCTCCTAGTGCCATCTGAAGTACTGAATGTTGCCATTTAGTTTATATGAAACTATAAAGACAACTTTGGCCAAGTTCCTGCTGGTACAAACTGGTGTTTCTGTACTTAATTCAACCAAGTGATAGCAGTTTTAGCATACAGCAAATTGGATGGAGATGTGACTCCTTTGTCTTCACGGTGCTCTCTTATACTTACATTAATAATCGTTATAACGCAGTTATTGCTCAGCTCTTTTTCCCTTGCTAAAGTAAAACAAAAGCAGTCCATCTCCTTGATGTATTTTGCAGAGTGAATATAGAGTGAATCTTGCCCATAAAAGTGCTGTTGGGTTGACAGCATTGTGAAATGAAGTTCTCTGCCCAAATTAATATGGCCTATATAAAAGTACAAGTCTCTCAGATATTGTTTAGCTCATGAAGGTTAATCTGCTCAAGTCCTGTGTTTTGCAGTCCTTGCTCTATCACTCTTTGGATGGCCTGTTGAGACTACTAATAAATACATGTTTTAAAAATATTGCACACGTAGAAGAATCCATAAAATTAACTCTAGTGATACTGGATAGCATGGGGTAAGGGAAACCAGGCTATTTCCCAGCCAAACTTCCAAAGAAGCGTTTTGCACTGACAGATTTTTATTCTTTTGATTTGGATCGGATCCCAGCCGCACCCCTAAGACTGAAGTTCTTTAGATGTTCTTTTTGCACCTCCACAGCGGATAAGCTGGGGTATAAAATACACCCTGATGTGCAGGGAACCTTCCAGCACCAGGTAACTGATGGGGAAGGTAGAACTGCTCTGGCACCCATCACACTGGGGAACAGTTTATCCTGTCAGAAGCTCTGTATTTCACTGCTTTTCTTCTGTAATGCTGTGTTTCTTGTAATCTGTTGAAAAAGAAGTAAAATTTTGTTTTCTTACAAACCTTAGTCAGATATTTGAGTCTCAGTGATGCAGTTTTGTTATATTTTTAGTTTTTAATGAGAGTTATAAGATACAATATAGTTACTTCAATTTGATTGGTGATTTTTAGCACCCTGCCCCATTTTGTCTTGTCTATCTGCAGGCCATCGTACTTTTACCTTTCTTCTGAGAAAAGACCAGTAAATCCATTCCATTTGCTCACTGGATTGGGAAAACTAACCAAAAAAGCAACAGGAAAACAAACAAAAAATAAACCCCCAAAGCCCAAACCCAGGCAAAACAGCTCATCTTTTCTGCTGGTCAAAAAGCACACTGTAAGTACTGCTGTGAAATTCTGAGTTGAATTATAAGAGCACTTATTCTGATTCCATGTTGGGTTTGAACATAAACAAATTAGAGCTGTTAATTTTGTGAGAAGTTCCATCTAGATTAGGCTTTACCTTGAACTCCCACTATCATATTCCCTAGGACAACAGAACAATAATTTGTTGTATAAACAATAACAGTAGGGACTTGGTCTCTCTGGATACCCCCATCTGGCAGAGGAAATCTGGTTGTTAGCATATCAAAAGGCCTGGTGAATTTCTTCAGTTTACACAGACTTAAACTAATAGAACTTTGTAAAACTTTCTACTGTTTCTGTTTTTTAAAACTAAAATTAGGAATTCTATAACATTTATGAGACTGTGTTATTTTTACTTTTAAATAGTGAGAGAAAATCTCTACTCTCATTTTCTTTATGTCTGGAATTTTTTAATTTCTTAAAAACCAAAATCCCCAACTCATCTATTCTCAAGTCCCTACTTTCTTTCTGAAGGTAAGCGCCCACTGGAGACAGAATGTTGCTTTCCTGCTGCAGCTAAAAACAGTCTTAGGATCCCTCATGGTCATTTTTTGTTTCTTTGCATAAAAAACCCCATTTCTGCCAAATTATACATTGTCTTGAACCACCAACAAGTAACACTGTGTTCAGCATGTTAAAATGCCTAGTAATGTTCTGAAACTCTGGATGATTTGAGGTTTATTATTATTTTGTGTTATTGAAGCTTTCATAAAAGCATGGGCTTAGGGGAAAGTGTTTGTCCTTTTGGTGCTGCTTTTGCTTTTGCTCAGTGTTACCTGGGAAATGAAAGGAATATGAATCTTGGGAAGCACAGGGTTAAACTGATGTGTATTTATTCCACTTTATTTTTATTGCTTCTTTTTCTCCTCTCCCTTTGTTGATTTAAGTCTCTATTTTCTTGGATTCATTTAAAAAGGATAAAACACACACAAAAAAAATTGGTTGCTTTTATATATGGGAAGAAGAGGCAAAACTTAAAATAAAAATGACTTGCCAAATATTTTATTTTCATTGAAGTATCTGAGAAGGTTTTGTGCAAGCACTTCTGTCTCAACAGAAAGTGCATATGCAAAAGTAGAATAACAAAAAGATTTATTGGCTGAAACAATTCCCGCTGTCATGTGGTACATAAGAATTAAATATTTATTCCTACTCACTGGGATAATAAAACTCTATTCAATTATGTTGCAGACACTACCAAATGATTGTTGAGGCCTCTAATAATGCTGCAAATGGTAAAATATATAGTATAAACAATACATGAGAAAACATTATGGGAAAGTATTCTCTAGCCCACAGAGTTTGCTTCTTTGTTCCAATAATTATTGAGACAGATGACAAAGCCATCAGCAGTCTGTGGTGCCAAAAATGTGAATTTCAAAGGTGTTCTGCTGTTGATGTGCCCAAAAGCTGCAATGGTTTGGGACTGTGAAGGATGATTGTCCCTCCTGACTGTCCTAAGCTTTAAAAACTCCCAGAAATTCAAAAGAGCTGTTTTTTTCTTTAGCCAGATGAATGTAACAAAAATCTCACTTATGCCCTTTCTTCCTAAATAAAACTCATTTGTCCTTTCACAGGGGGACTCTGCAGCATGGGTACGTTTGTCAGGGTCCCTGCCAGTCAAACAGGAATGCCAGGGGGTCCTGGGCCCGCTGGAGCCCACGTGGGCCCCGTTCCGTGGTGCTGCCTGTGGGAATTAGCACAGCCTCTATTTAGACAATGAGAAATCCCCCGGCTTCAGCACCTTTGGCAGAACCTGCCTCCCGTCCCAAACACAGAGCAGCAGCATCTTTTGTTCAGGATCTCTCCTTGTAGGTTTACAATTCCTCGTAGACTTGTTCACTGCAGGCATATCTTTGTTAGGAATTCTTGCCTTTATTTCTCCTGGGACTGCTCTGTGTGACTTTGCCAGCCCAGGAGCTCGGGCTGTGTCGTGACAATTTTGTAATTAGCTGTTCCCAGCACCAACTTTGCTTGCAGAGGGAAGAGCATTCCTAACTCTTGCTTTTTCCCCTCATGCCATATTTCTCTCCCTTATCTCTTAGAAGGTGGCATGCACATCTTTGCAAGCAGTTGTAACCATTAGTAATCAAAACCCAGCAGAGCACAGCATTTGCCAGAAATCCCATTGCTTCCAAACTGTTGCTCTGAGTGAATCAGTTCCCATGCGAGTATGATAATTTTAAAAGCATTATAAGAAGAACTGGAATTATTTTCTCATTTCCTCCCAGTAAATGGATCTATTGATCCTTAATAACTTCACAGTTATTCTGCTAATTGTCATGTTTCCATTAATAAGTTTAAAAATGTGCCATCAGGTCGGTAGGTGTGTGTATGCATCACTATGCCTTGAGTGCATCGAACTATTTTTAAACAGCAGTAATGAATTTTGGCTAACAGAGAAATGTTTTCATACTTCTGTTAGTCAACAGCCTAAAGTAAATGGAGAAAATGGGAAAATATCAACAGTGCCCATCGTCTGGGCTCCATGCCAGCATTGATAACAAAATAATTAAAAGGTAACAGTGTTTAAAAACAAACTGTAAGCCTGGCCAAAGTAAAAATCAAACCCAATCAGACTAGTTCTGTGCAGGGTGTGCACAATATAAGCTTGTGTAATGTTGTTTGCTTTTATCCTTAGGAGCTCTGAAAGAGCACTCGAATACACATTACTTCTTGTAGGACCCTGATGATTCTTAATTTTCAATTAGTGTATAGTAGAACTGTAGTATGTCTTCTTTTTTTAACTTATTTTGTGTTAAATGAGAATAAATTAAGGAAAATTCCCCAAGTCAGAACTGTTTTGCCTGCAACATACACTCTTTTCAGGATGTCTGAGTAACAAACTGCCACAAAATTTTTAATGTTGGGTATTTTTTCTGTAGAAATGGCTCACTTCAAATCAGTGTTTGCATGAGAGGAGGGTATTTCAGGGAGAGAAAAGAGACCATGTTTAAGAGATTGGACACACCACAAGAAAAGCATTTGTCATTAATTCAGCTTAGCACATATCTAGGAAGACTTGTATTGTAATATTTTATTATTTTGCATTAACGAGGGAATGTTCTTCCCTAGATTGGAACTGCTGCTGGTAGGGAGCTTTTCAGCCACCTTGAAACTGCAGCCTCCTCAGTGCTGCAGCTCTTCCATAACAAACAAAAACACTGCAAAACCCTTGAGATCAGAAGTGCTTATCAGATACTTTAAAGCAATCTGCCTTTAGAAAATTAGAAATGTTAGAATTCCTCAGGAACCCATTGTATGTCCACATCTGGCTGGGTCCTCGAATGCTTTGCCAGTTGTGACCCTGAGCCTGCTAATTGTGCTGGGTTTATTTTGCTAATTGTTAACGTGGAAGCTGCCCAGTCCCACCTGCGGAGAAGCTGTTCCAGAGAGCAGTAATTTGGGATGGAGGATCCATTCTCAGGGTGGATGAGTAAGCACTGATGTACACCTGTACTCTTGGCACTGCAGCCAGCACAGCCAGCTTTTGGGATTCAGGGGTTTTTTACCCTGATGTGCTGAGGTGAGAAACTTTTGTCCACTCTCTGTGATGAACATGGGTGATGAAGATCAGGGTAAAACAGCATTCTTTTTCCATTTTTTCACCAAAAGCTCAGGCCCAATTTCTAGTACTGTGTGCAAGTAAGCCCATATTTGGACCTGCTACATAGAAAAAATGAAGCCATCTATCACAATGAATTAACCCAACTCTAGAAAAGAGGAAGAAACAGACATTTATTCTCTGCTTTTTTGCCTTTTTGCTTTTTTCTTTTTATCCATTGCAGTTCTCCCTCCCCCACCCCCAATAATTAAATGAATGTTTAAAAGTCTTTAACAGATGTTTTCTTATTTTACTCAGGTGGGATATTTATGATGCATTAGTCTCTTTTATGTAATTTTATTTTGGCAGCTACATTCTGAACTAATTAGCACACTAGAGAGATCTCCCAATAAGAGCACATGGGCAACCAGTGGTTAAGTATTTGGTAGCACATTGCAGAGTCCACGGACTGTAATGGGAGGCTGCAGCGTGTTTGCAGTCCCTGTATGGGGCATAATTGCATTTCTGAAACACTCAGCTGTTGGTGCTCTGCAGGTTTTGTTTGTGCAGCTTTAGAAGGGAAACACCAAAATCTTCTGAAATTGTTGTGAATTACAATTTTGTAGAAGTTACCTTGTGCTTGCTGACTAATGTATATGTTATGTTGTGCTTGTGCTTTGTGAAAAAAGACTGGAAGCATTTAAGTGTGTGAGTACATATTTATATGTGTGTGTGTGTGCACTTGCTGGGTGACTAAGATTCTGAGTTTTTTCTTTAACACAGCTAAAATTTTTAGAGTTACGTTTTACATGATGCTGGTGTAGAGGGAAGGAATGCAACAAAACCAATTTCAAATTTGTGCTAGAAAACTGTTTTCTCCTAGAGCATTTTGTGTCCTATCAAGCATTTATCTGTAGCATTACAGCTGCAGTATTTGTCTTCCAAAAAGCATAAAGTTTACTGTCACACTGAAAGCTGGAGTGTCTGACCACTGTTGTAGCAATCCTAACTCACAGTCCACCTGACTGGTAGTGGGAGGTACCAGAAGCAGGACTGAAACATTTATTTTTAGTTTTCATCAGAAAGATGTGTCAGTATGAGAGAGAATAGGTTGGTGAAACAGGCTGGAGCAGGTTCAGGAAAGAGCCGAGGTGGAGGAGACCCAGAGCCCACAGCTGTTCCCCCTCATTTGGAGTAACTGGGTTTCAAAACTGAAAAAGCTCAGCAAAGGATCCCCCTTCTGCAGCTCCACTTGCATGTTTCCAGCAGTTTCCCCTGCCATAAATTTTCTCAAGTGTCTCCCAGGCTGTCATCCTCATTCCCTGGGAGATGATTCCCTTTCTGGACATCCCTGAGCTGAGGCTCCGTGTGCAGCTCAGGCAGACAGAGGTTCTGGCACGTGGTGCCTCTCTGGCCCCGCTGCCAGAGCTGTGGGACACACCTGTGACTGGCCACCTGGGCCCTGTGAAGTGTTTGCTAACTAATTAAGCACTTATGCAAGAGCTAATAGTGTGCTGACATGGGGACTGACTGGGGACTCAAACATGAACTGCTTGGACACTCGTGTAAATTCATTAGATGCTCATGCATGGATGTGGTAAACCACACAATTTATGCCCAAGACCCATGGCAATCATTTCTTTAGTTACTCTCATTTTTCCTCAGAACTGAAATACCTCCCAAATTGGGCCTAGGCAGGAAGAATGGCATCATGGTTCTGCATATGTGCACAGGAATTCTGGTTTATATCCAAGAGGACTGAACAAGAGACTGGGCGTTCTGCCTGCCAGAAGAAAGCCCAGGTTTGGGTTTGTCAGGTTTTGTCCTACCTGACAGTGGCCTACAGGACCTTTATCCGTGTAATGTTCACCTGT
Source organism: Pseudorectes ferrugineus (assembly GCA_008033365.1). NCBI lineage: Eukaryota > Metazoa > Chordata > Aves > Passeriformes > Pseudorectes > Pseudorectes ferrugineus. The sequence continues at coordinate 8,923 of QWTY01052769.1, read as the reverse complement.
CTGCCCAAACCCCAGTGAGGAATTGATTATGTACCAATGTCGCTCACTGTCAGAATGACTAAAAACAGTTCTGCTTCCATCCTTTGAAGGAATTAAGGTTTTTGTTTGTCTTCATGGTTTAGAGTGAGCTGCAGCATCTGAAGTGAGATGTTCTGTGAACCAGGAAATGTGCAACAATATATGAAACAAAAGCTTTTCTTTCACTTATTTTTTGCCAATGCATAATGGGGTTTTCAGAAGCCTCACTGGAAGAGTAGAATTATAGAATTACTAAAAAAAAAAAAAAAGGTTAAATTTCAACATAGGAATTTCAACGGTATCAGCATTCTGTCTATCCAGCTGTTTGTCTTTTGACACAAAGCAATTGCTGTTTATAGATGGATATGCATAGCAAAAGTAACACGATCTCTCTGCAGGAAAAGTAACTCCCTTGTCTTCTTAGAAATTCATTACTGATTTGGCAAGAGGATTTTTACTTTTTCTAGGCTCTTTGGTCCAAAGATTTATATGACTGTAACCTTGAATGCCATTAGAACAGAGCACAGCCATCACTTTGCCATGTTTGAATCAGTTCAGAGATCGGTTTTTAATTAGATTAGAGAAATCTGAAAGAACCTGAGCCAAATCATGGTGTATCTGAACTGCAGTATAAAAGCAAAATTAAGTTCAATACAGTTTTGTTGGTAGCACTTCACTGACTGTAAGAAGAACGTGAGGTGTTTGAAGATTGAATTCAGTAGAAACTGTTCTACTGAATTCAATTTCTACATGAAACAGAATTCATGTTCGGTAGAAACGGTCTTTTATAATCTGGGAAAGATTTCAAAATCCACCATATAGTTTTTCTTTTTACTCACTGAAATGTGAGGAATTCTGCTCACTATTCTGATCCTCTACTTGAATACACCAAGAGACTTTTTTTTTTTTTTTTGTGCACCTTTTAGCTATAAATCAGCGCCCTTTCATAACGGGCCTTTGATGTATACTCAGTAAAAGATGCGAGGGAACAAGTTTGTCTTTATTAATCATGGTGAAAACAGAGAAGCTTTCCACCCCGGTGATGAGATTTGTGTAACTAAAAGACAGCAGGAGCCTTCGCACTCTGCAGCTTCCAACACTCTCCAGAGTCACTTCATACATCAGTGTCAACCTTGAACCGTTCTCTCCAGGGACAGTATAATTATCTTCATGAAGTGCAACTGGATGGTGTTTGTGAAGTGGTAAAATTGAATCTCATTTTTGCAAGAATTCTTCCTGTTCTCGTGCAGCCAGCTCTCCCATTTGATGAATAATTTGTTTCCATCTGGACACTGTCCTGGTCAGCCAGCTCTGGGTGTCCCTGCTGGACCCATGGGGCTGGGCCAGGAGACTTGCAGAGGTCCCTTCCACCCTCAGCCATTGTGTGACTGATAATGCAGCCCTGGGATGTACAGAGGGTTTGTAATGTTACAGCTGCACAACAGAGAAAGGTGCAGTGGGTTTCCATCATTAACAGAATGCTCGCTAAGGGCTTGCTGGGTTTTTAAAGTGTGCTGATGGTGGTACAGGCTGTGGCAGTCAGCTGACAGCAGAGCTGGTGGTCAGATTCTGCTGCTGTCTGCTGTAGGAAATGGGCAGCTGAAGGAACAGAAGTACTAAATCTGAAACTGGACACATTTCTGTTTTGAAAATTAAATTATGCTTTTTATCACACGAGTCCATTTAACACTGAGGTTCATTAGAGTAGGCTCACCTTCCTTTTCCATTTCCTGAATGATGGAGATAATGGGATTGATTCTAAGTTATTTAAGTGTTGTTATAAGTTAGAGGTGTGTCAGGTGGAGTTAATGATGTTGCATTCATGCAAGTGAAGTGGGAATCAGTAAATTGAGTATAGGAAAGAAGTGTGGTAGGCTGGGAGAGCAAAGGCTGCGCAGGAGGATAAATCTTGGTAGTGAGAATGTGAAATTAAAAAATGTATCATGTGGAAGGAAATAGCAGACGAGCCAACTCCTCTGGTTTGTTCTCACTATTCTCAGTATCTCCCACCTGGCTAAGTTCTGCTGTGCACTGCATACCACACCAGGCTCAGATGTACTATTTCCAAAAATGTATTTTAAAATATTTTTATCATTTATATAAGGGAAATTGTAACAAACCGGGCTTTCAAAGCTACTGGTCTAATTTCTTTTATTATTATTTTTGCCAGTGTTTTCTCAAAATTCCTAGTGATCTACCTTTTCATAGGTCTGTAAACACTGAAAACACTTTTTAAAATTACATAACTTAAAAGGAAAAAAAAGGAGAAAAATTGAAATACAGTTTAAAATTATGTCTGCACATCATTTCAATGCTTGCATTAAAAGCCAGACAGAATCAAGTCTGGTCAAGGATCAGTCAATAATGACCCCACTTCCTGAGGATCATTGTTATTATTTTGTGGTGTACTGTCTTATCAGTTCTCAGTGTTAGCAGGTTTTCTCCTTGTCCTCTCCAAGGCACGATGCTCTCCTTCATTATTTCTCCCTTCTGCTCTGCTTTTTTATACACCTGCTAAGGCATTTCCCACTCTCACAATTAACAATTATCCTACTACTAAAAAGGATAGTAAGATGCACTCACAGTGTGCAAAATAATGTTTCAACTCGTTCTGCCAACTGGATGCATAAAAATAACTTATCTGGCTGCTCCATTGCTGAGGAAACTTGAAGCAATTTATTCTTTAAACATGCTGTGCCATTTGTATGTTTCAGGTACAGTAAATCTTGCTTCATTCATCATTTTTAAATAAATGCATAAAAAGCAATAGCTAGTCTTCAGTTAGTTATAACTACCCATGAAATAAATACCGTGCAAATCTCTCTCCATTTTTTTTTTTTTTAATTTAGATTAAATTTCAACTTAGCACATTGCAAACATGTGAATTCCTTGTGTATCTGGAGGATGGTGGTAATTTTTTTGCAGTTACTTTGGAAAATGCAATTATAGACATTGTATTATGAAACTACATAACCACACATATACCTTACTAACACTAAGGTTATTTCCCAGCTGAGAATTTCAGCTGTTTTCCCAATGTCACCAAGGCAAGGGATGATGGCAAATAATGGACATACAGAAGACTGAATTTCTTTAAGAACTCCAGTACATAATTTGAGGCTGATTGTTGAGGGGGGGTCTGGTGACTGGGTGACAGCCTGGCTTTCCAATGACATCCCAGAGTGTGTGGACCTGTGTCTAATTCCTGAGGGGAAATTTAAGATTTGACATTAGCTCTAAGTCCTAGATATGATAGAAATTCCTGAGACAGAGCCATGCTTTTAGCCCTGATGGGATCATTCCGTGGATCTCTTGGATGGAGTGGAATCCAGCACTTTGGCACCAGCAGGGTTTGGTGTAGCGAGGGGATTTTGCAGCTGAACTGGGCAGCACTGATGGAAGGATCCACACACAGAGTTTCTTTAGACAGCACATCCTTACCAAGTACTGGGGGAAAAATAAAAGATGTTTGGGTTCCATCTTTCCAAAATTCTCAATCATTACTTGCTGGACTGATCTCGTCAGATGTTATAATTTAACCTGTGATATTTTGAAAGGAGTTGTCCAAGGAAAACTCCAGACATGAAGCAAATGCTGTCCAATTGTGGTATCATTTTGTTTGTCTTACCTTGACTCTGGAAATGAAATTAGAGCCATATCCACTGACAGAGTTTTCACAGGAAGCAATAGGGTGAGGCTCAGCATGGTGGCTGGTTCCCACCATGGCATTCCTAATATCCTTCTTTCCTATATTAACCTTTTGGGATTTTTGTGTTGTCTGTTGTGCTATTACATTTTATCCTTCAGCATGGTATATTCTTTAAAATAGCTAATGGGATGTAGTTATTAAAAACTCTTTTGGTAGCAGAGCATTGTAATTATTGAAAGATTATCCAAATTACCTGCTTGGAACACGTGAAGTGTAAGGCAAATATATCTAATAGTTTTATATTCACTTTCTAATGACCTTGTTCCCCAGGTTTTTCTATTTAAAAAAAGAGAAAAGTATAGATTTTCAGGCAAATTGGTTTTCACATTTGGGAATTTAGTGTGGGTGAGACAGTATCTCTTTTACAGTATTTTTAAAAAATTAAGTCACTCATCATTATTTATAGAAACATACTAAATTACTTTGCCAGGTTGTGGATAAGTGTTCTGGAGTAGAAATTTATAATAAAAAGAAAAAATAAATGGCTCGTTACTTGTAAGAAGCAGCATTTTTATGATGTTAGATTAAAAGAATAATGGTTTTGTATTCCAAACAGTTTCATAAACTGTTTTACTTACTTGCAAAACATGTTACATTTTGGGGTTTTTTTCCTACAAGGCTTAAAAATCCAGCTGTGATGGAGAATGACTGCAAGGTGTCAAAATAATACATTTTTTCCTCAAAAGGATCTTGTAGCCTGCTTTGCATAACCAGTACATGAAAAAAAATGTGATACCGTGGGTTGTTTTTCTTTTAAACTATTCATTATTTATGAAGTGCAGAGAAAAATAGTTACAAATTATTGTTTCAGGGAACTTCCTGTAGCTATACTATTGTGTTCAAAGAATTTCCTCAGAGTGGTTTAATTCCAATATGAAAAGCTCAGGCTCTTGTTGTCCTAACCTAGATTTCAAAAAAAAGTTACTCCATGTCTCTATATGCCTATACATATATAAATAAATAAGAATATTGGTTGAAAAAGTCCCATTTGTTTAATAGGAGGTACCAAACATTATATGTACCAAACATTTGTTAACTTGGTAATATTTTCCTATTTCAACTTCAGTGTTGCTTGACTTTGCAAATGGGCATAAATAAGATTTGCAAGTAAGTTTTTGGAGACGCATTTCATATTCTATGTTTTTCAGTCTATTAAGGGGAAGAGAATAATTCCTATCCCCAGGGAAGTGTGAGGTGTGGGAGTTCCTGCTCCACTATCTTGAAAAGTGCTGGAAAAGAATCATTCTGGCTCCGGGATTTCTCAGTAGAAGACACCGTACTGAGCCTCCAAATTAGTATTGTTTCACAGAAATTCAACTTAGCCAAGCAGTTAAAATCTGCTACCCCATTACTGTTCTTAGTTTTCAATGATCATTTTTATAGCAAATGTCCTTTATGCCAGTCATAATGTGAATTGCAAGACAGTTGGGAGTGCAGTGACAAGAACTTCTGCTACGTGTTTCAGCTTAAAAAGAGTTCTATGACTTGGATTTCCAACTCCCATTTTTGGCCTTAAAAGTTATTTTGTAAGTAAGCAAGAATAGATTTCTTCTCTGTATTTTCTGAAACCAGAAAAAAACAAACAACAACTTTCACTAAGCTATTCGGGAGAACGTTAAGGGGCTTTTTAGAGATTTGAAGACAGACACTTCCTGCTCGGGGTGAATTTTATCTGGCTGCAGACGTTTCTGCTTCCAGCTGCAGGATGTTCCAGAGCCGAATGGGGCAGGTAGGGAAGTGCAGGAGCAAGGTGGGAGCTGTTTGTCAGGGAGGCAGTAGCTGATTGCACCGAGCCTTTCCTTTCACCGGTGTGGCACTTGTGTCCTTGGAGCCTGGGAAGCCTCTTGGTAGCACCTGTGCAGCCAGGCTGAGCTGTCCCACCTGCACAGGTGATGCTTCCATCCCAGTCTAGTCAGCCCAAATGCCTCCCCTGGATTCAGCAGGGTGAAGTACTTCTTTCAGAAGACAGCCTGAATTAGTAGGGAACGAGGTATTTGCCCAAAGGGAAAAGTTAGCCTTGCATTTAACTGAAATGTAACATACTGTAAGAATAATATGAAGTGTGTTGAAACTTTTAATTTGGTGGTGACAACTCTCAGAGAGAAATATACATGTGAAGTTGGAAAATCCTGTCCTAGACTGGTATATGAAACTAGCATGAAGTCAGAAGGATTAACTCTTTCAAAACTGTTGGTGCTGTGTTGCAAGAATCATTTTTCTTTTTCCAAAGCCTGGTAGCAATACTAGATATATGAAAGTCAAGCCTTTTTCAATGGCGTTTCAGTATAGTTTATGCTACATTGGCAGCAGACTTTTGCTGTATATTTTCTACCTTGGGGCGGGTTGAAATTTCCTTCTTCTGTAGCCAGAGGGGTTTCTCCAGCAGGGTGATGCAGTTTCAGGCTTCTGGTGTGCAGGTCACTCTTTCGAAGGATTTTTCTTGGTTTTGTTGGAAAGAGCAAAGCAAGATTCTCGTTTTGCTCCATTTGCCAAAATCTTAAGAGTGTTTAGTGTTTGAAGATACAATCTGTGCATTAGACTGAAAATTGTCCTGCTTACTTGAGAATTAATTAATCTGTTCTGATACTGAATGTAGTCCTCAATGTTCCAACAAATGATGACAGGCCCATGTTTTCCCATTCTATTTTGCTCTTTTTTGGTTGTCAGTAATATGATCACACACTTACATAATGAGACCCTGAGTCAGCTGGATCTTTTAAGTGGATTTAAATAGACCTCCTCTTTATAGAGCACTCCCCAAAGAAAGCTAAAAGGCTTTTTGCATATTTTAAATGACAGGTTATATTAGAATTAAAACCAGAATACTCAGGGTTTTGAACAGAAGACATTCAGAGCAAATAAGTAATAAATAAAAGGGATTTATCTGCAACTCTTTTCCTGCCTGCTGTGTCTGTGGAGGCAGGTTCTTACCTAGATCTGATTTCAGCTGGTGGCTTTGCAAGTTGTAACAAGCTCTGCCAAATTCCCTTAGCTCCTGCAAGGTTCTCTGTTCTCAGAGCCCCTCCTGGCTGCCCCCTGCTCATCCCTGTATTTTTCCTGGCTCTGAGCTGCCAGTTCCCCTCTGTCACCTTGTGCTGGCCATGCTGAACCTCCCCAGTGAGCACTCCTGGGAATTCCCAAAGGAAGGGCCACTCTTTCCTTTTCGGCAGGGCATTTCCGCCTCATCCCACGGCTCTTTTCAAAGTAACATTGATTGTTAACAACAACATGCAGTCTGTCACAACAGTTTTACTTCTGTGCTTTTAAAATCAAGACCTATCCTGAAATTATATTATACTTTCCATATTAAAATGAACACCATGCTAAGATCAGTGGAGGTTCACTCCCATGAGTGTTCTCACAGCTGTAGCCCTCAACTGGTGTGTTCATGCCACACAGTCATATTCTCAGATTGCCCAAGCTGTCTTCATTTTAAACTTTGCATAATGATTTGTAGCGAGGCCTTGGCTGTTTGTTATTATTGTCATATGATACTGGAAGAACTGTCATATATTTAAAATAACCTGCTTTTTAACATATGTGACCTTTAGGATGTGTAAGAAGTCAATGGGATACATTTCAAAGATCTTCACTTTGTTTTGTCAGATTATGTTCAGTGATGTGCTCTGCCCCGTTTCCCCCATGAGACATTTCTTTCACCGGTGGATAAAATGTTCCAAAATGCAGTTGTATATCAGGTTTTTTTAAATATGTTGGTTTTCTCTGGGGAGAACTGTGGAACTACCAGGTGATAGTAGCAAGTTGCTGTTGTAACTCACACAGTGAGTGGATTACTTGAATGGTAACAGAAGGTGGATCTAAATGGGGCAAACAGCAAACTTTGTGTATAATTTCACTCATCACATCCCTAATGCACATCACATATGTTAAACAGCTGTCACCTGGCAATATTCTTACTCAAAACAGGGAGTTCAAAAAAAACCCGGCTTCTTTCTTCAGAGTATTTTTGTTTGTTTTTATCTTTGTTTCTCAGTACTACAGGCATTGGTATGGAATGAAGAAGGTATAACCCAGGTGTTCCTGTGGCTGCACAGGAGCTGGTGAATTGATTCATGGAAACCTGGTTTCTTTCTCTCTCATCATCTTCTGCATGAAGATTCTGTTCTGGGGGTACAGTGTGATGACACCTTGATCTGAAAATGATTGTGTGGGTTATTTGTTGCATTTCTTCACCGCTCAAGAGAAACATCTGTGCTCTTGTGGAAACCATGGCAAGAGAAAAGAATTTAATTTCTTTCCTCTGGTAGTAGGTTCCTCCTGCTCAGTTTTATTGCAGGGTTGTCTAAGGCCAAGGTAACCTGTTTGTTCCTGAATTAGAACGAGGAACTTTGAAAAAAAGAATTCTTGTGAGGTAGGTAACTCCTCTGTGTGCTCCACGCTGCATTGTCCCCTTTGAAGTAGGTAATTAGCCTGGCTGGGTTTGTGGGTATGTTCAAATTCCTAGAATAGGAATTTTCTGTACAAATGCATGATCTGCCTCATATATTTCTTAGCTTTTAACCGTTTGGTTCCTGGTGTTAATAATAACAATAATAATAATAATAATAATTGGTAGACATTATTTTTATTTTTGTTATTTGTCTCTGAATAGTGTCAATTAAATTAACTCCTAATATACTGAAAATTTTGCTCTGTACAAAACAGTTAAGGGCAGATTTCATCATCATGAATCTCTACAGGGGCAGGAGCATAACGAGACAACAGCAAAATTGCATGGCAGCTTCCAGCAAAGGCCATCAAAGCATTGCTCAAACTTTAATGAACTAAATCAAGGTAAAATAAATGGTGAAATTAAGCAATTTTGAAACCAAACCATTTTCTAGTTGCTAGAAAGCACTTGAAAAGGAGAAAGAATAATAATACGTATTTCCTGTACAGCTCCAGCAACACCAGCTACTCTAGTTTGTGAATTAACTTAATATTCAACATTTTGTCATGTACATTAGGTGTTATAATGCATGAAATGAATACACAGTCACATCCCAGTAGCTGCAGTTCCCAGTAATGATCGACAATACTGCCTCTAGCTAGCTAACACTTTCCCCTATGAAATATTTTCTGCATGACCACATCCCATGGCAGCAGGCAGCAGTGGAATTTATGAACTAGCTGGAGCTATCAGTGCTAGTGAGGAAGCGATAGAGAAAGATGTATGTTAAAAAAAAAAAAGAAAAA
>QWTY01052765.1:0-18581 GCA_008033365.1 Pseudorectes ferrugineus | reverse complement strand
GCCCAGCTGTATATTTTACAGCCAGTGACCAACAGGGCACTAAAACCATCAAAATGCTTGTATATAGACGTCATGAAAATAATGATTATGAGGAAATATCAATAATTTCTTCAGTAGCAAGGTAAAACAGTGTTTTTTAAATTTAGGTAGTATTGATACATGCTTGCTATAGAAATCATGAGTGTTTTAATCACCTTTTAGTGACTAAATTTGTCTCTTGAATGAATATAGGCATAATCATCAATTCTAATTAATTTTGTCTCTCTGTAAGCTAGAGAGCTAGAGAATCCATTTTTGCTGACACAAAGCTAAATATTCAGGGCTAATGAGAAAATCCCAATTTTAAAAATTAGTTAGTTGTCCCATCAGCTGATGCAGCTTTCTGTGTCTTTACAAGCCATTAGGAACTGAATTTGTAAGAAGGGTGTGTACAAATGCTAAAGATCTTTAGGGGTAGAAGAAAATTTATGGCTGGAGGTAAAGAGGGAGGCACAGGCGATTAAGAGCTCTTAAGTTAAGCTGGACTCTCTTCATTGCTCTGTGTGTGTGTGCTCCAAGGTTAAAGCACATGTTGCCTTTCATATCTGTAACAGTTACAGTAGAATGACTTTATCTTCCATTATTTCAACAAATGAGAGTAACTGCAGGCTTTGTCCATGATGAATACAGGTGATAGATACATCTTAAGTTTTCCTTTCATTGAAGGAATTTTGAAATAAGTTGTATATCAAATACTATTCACTTTTCTTTGTGCCAAAAGCATGTGACTAGGTGGTGCCTTTCAGATGGCTTGAAAAGAAAGCTTTTTCATGATTCTGATCTTCTAAGTTCATTTTTAAATGGACCTTAAGCTCCTAGTTTAATTAAATGATATTTAAGTCTTTTACCCTATCTCACTCTAATCAAATCTGAGTTTAGAAAATAGTGGAAGTGTTAGTAATAAAGTGAAGTTATGGGTTTTTTTCTCCAAGGAAAGAGCAATAGAAAGTTCAGATACCTTTCCTTGCATCAATCCAGCTTCTATAATGTGTCTATAATGTGCTTGCTTTATTTGGCATGCAACCATTTGTATTTCATACAGCTAAGAAACACTTGTCCGCTAAGTACTAATGGATTAACTGAACTGATGCAACAACATTGAATCAATGTCCCTTTGTTTCAGGTGATCAGACTTTAAGAATTTGGGATGTGAAAACCCCGGGAGTTAAACTTGTGATACCAGCCCACCAGGCTGAGGTCTTGAGCTGTGACTGGTGCAAATATGATGAGGTATAAAACCGTTCATCCCACTGTTTTGCTAATTGAACCACTCTCATTAAATAGCAGGGGGTTTTACTGCAACATTGTTGCATCTTCTCTTCATGAAAATACACCTAGTTGCTTTGATGCTCTCATTCCCTATTACATCTCCAGAAGAGCTTTGTTCTAACAGATGGTCAGCCCAAGCAGATCAGAGATTTTGCTTCCTCTTTCTTGTACGGGCAGAGTAGTTAATAGTGGAAAACCAGTTTGTGTTTCTCTGTGCTCTTTAATTTACACACTGGGGACATCACTTCATTTATGATTTATTAATCTGTATTTTTTGATTTATCTAACTTTTGTATCCAACAATTAAATTGTTACGATGTGTCTGTGTTTTATCAAATCATCAGAACTTGCTGGTAACTGGTGCAGTTGACTGTAGCTTGAAAGGCTGGGATTTGAGGAACATCCGGCAACCGGTGTTCGTCTTGCTTGGTCATACCTATGCTATCAGAAGAGTAAAGGTAAGTTGTACTTTATTTCCCATTGACCATCACTGAATTGTTACACAAATTTTTCTGGAAACCAGTAATATTTTATATTATGTAATAACTAGGAAAAAACCAACAGGATTTTAGATGTTACAGCGGCTGTTCTTGAAAACTTTCAGTTTAGCACTGTAAAACATTTTGATGTTTAGTAGATTGCTGGGATTTTACAGTAAAAGACATTTTCAAAGTCAGTATATTTACATGAAGAGTGTTAGAGGGCTTGAGAGAGTGTTAGAAGGTGTACTTCAGCTAAGTTATGTGGGACATTTGAGATGGAGAAAACACTTCTCCTTACTCATTTTTAAATGATGTTGTTCCTTTGTCTTTCCACACAAAGGGTCAATATTCACAGAAGACAAGGTATAGAACTCATTGTGAATACATACTTTTTTGTATACAAAAAAAATATTAATGTGTTCAAAGAGATTTTGAAACTTTATGCATGAAAGGCTACAGATGACTTTACTGGATCTGTGTACAACTAGAACACCCACCAATAAGAATTTGTTCTAGATACGCAATGACATTTTTTTCATGTTATATGAAAATATGTATCCAAATATATTTTTAGGTAAACTCAAAAACTATAACTATATTTCAGTGTAAGATACTGAAACCAGCAAAGAATGTGAGAGTCAAATGCACCAATATCAAAGTCTCCTGAAGAAGGAGATAATACCTAATCCTTTTAAAGCCTTTCAGGATCAGGTATGTTTATTAATATTTTCTGGGAAGTCTGAACTGGCAGAAAAAAGTTATCCTGGGTTGGTATTTTGCTTCACATGGTATTGATGTGTTTCTAACATATTTAGAAGTTACTGTGCTTAGTTTGTAATTTGTCAGGAAAGGGTGTGACTCAGGTAGTCGTTCTGTATCACAAATCCTCTTTGTGATCAGACAACCTGAGAAGCTCCTGCTCCTCCTTATCCCAGCTACCTCTGCCTGCTCTCCCCACTGGTGGTTGATGCTGAGTCTTTTTTTCTAATTTAACGCCTGCATGACCATTCTCTAATTTGGCTCTGTGAAATATTTTTCATAGCTGAAGATGCATCCATGTGCAAAGGAGACGTATCTGAGAGTACATAACTTCTATCCCATCTTACCAGGCTTTCATTGCTTCCGTTTCAAGACAGACATGGTCCCTGAGGACATAAGATACAATGGTGTGCACCATCACTTCGAGGTGGTGCAGCATATCTGCACTTGGTGTGGCATCACTCACCAGTCACACTGATCTGAGAGAGACCTGGATGCTGCCTCAATAGAGGCAGCTGCCCCTACTGATATCCCTTCCCCTGCGTTGTGCTGACACTAGTGATTATAAAGCTGCCGCTGATGGCTCTGACTGAAAACCCTGTCCCTGAAAGTGACTAGTTTCTGTCTGGGTCACTAAGCTGTTTCAATCTGTTGCTCAACCACCCAATTGCAAGCCTTGACACAAAGGAGGGGGGCAGGAGCACGCTGTTTGAAGTGGAAAAGAAAGTGGAATCTGCAAGTGTTGGCACAGTGCACTCTGAAATTAGCTTAAACCAACCATGAAATCACGCTCTTCAGTTGTCTGTCTTTTGTATTCTGTTCACTTGTTCAGGGGTTGTGTTGACTGTCAGATCTGAGACTGGCAAGGAATTCTGCCCAACACGATCCTGTCAGGATTCCTGCAGATTTCTTAGGGTCTTTCACTGCAGTACAGGGCATTATCAGCACGTGAGGTCATCTGGAGTCCTTTTCAGGAGATTTTGATGTTGGTGCATTTGATCCTCACATTCTTAGCTGGCTTCAATATCTTATACTGAAACATAGTTACGGTTTTTGAGTTTACCTTTAAAGATATTTGGATAAGTGATCTGTTGGAGGTCAGAATGGATGATATGGTGGTATCTTCTGCCTGTATACAGCTGTTCAGATGATAAAATTGTAGTATCTTACAGCTAAATGGAAAAGAATTTTCTCTTGTAGCAGAAAGAAATTATGCAAATTTTTTCCACTTGCATTTGTAGCACTCTGCTAAGTATTTTGATGGAGTTTGCTTAGATAAGCTTCTAGGATACTTAAAGTTAATGACAAAGCTTTGACAGGATGGTTTTGCTTTATCTTAAACTATGTGGACATGCAAAGGGGGCTTATGGAAAGTGTACCATTGATTTTTGTTGCCCATTAGACTTCTTCCCCTCTAGTATTCATTTTCCTGAGGTGCAGAACCTGTTTTGTTTTGGGTTTTTTTCCCTCAAAAAAAATTGCAGGAAATCTGTAGAGTTCCAGCATGCACATCCCTCAATTCTGCTATAGTAAAGAGCATGGAATGGTTTTTAATCTGTCAGCAGATTTCAGCAGCCATCAACGTACACCGCTCTCTTGGCAACTTGGGCAGTTGTGGCAATAGCCCAGACTTAACTTTTGACTTTGTAGTTGCTGTGAATAATATTAGAAGTCTTGCAGGAAGACTTATCTATGAACCATGGTGTGGGGGACCTGCATTTCAAATTCAGGTTGTGTCAGTGGCTTGTTGTATTTCCTGCTGAAAAATACAGATTTTAAAATAGTTGGAAACTGAGTGTTGCCAAAAAACTAGAGCTGAGATGAACAATTTTTGCATGACTGCATCCTTCTTGCTGCAGTTCTTAGACCAGTCTACAAGAGTCCATGGAAGAGTGTATCCTGTAAAATGCTCCGTAAGAGAGGGGGAAATCATGAAATGATGTTATATTGCCTTCAGTTTTTCCACTTATCTCTAACTTTCCCATTTGTATAAATAATTTCAAAATGGTAGGATACAGAATTGATGACAGCAATATATCTTATGTTCTGTGCAGTATGGCACAGATTTTGTCTCTCTGAAAATAATTAACTGGTCACATAGCTTTTTTGAAACTTGATTTATATAATGAGATGAAACTCAGCCTGTTAGCCAAAAGCAGAATTTAATGACTGTTTATATGACTGTTCCAGAACTTCTTAACTTTACAGCAGAGTTATTTGGCACTGCTGTAATGAAATCTAAGCAAACCAGGATCCCATAGAGCATTCCTTGTGACTATGATTCCTTGTAATTAGAAGCATGGGGGAGAAATATATTGATGTTTTGCTGCAGCATGATGTGGTACCAGCCAAGACCATTTAAACAGTTAAACTTTGAAAACTTGCTACTTACAGTAAGTATGTATATGTTCACAATGTTTTAACTTTAAAAGTTGTTTTGTTTTCTTGCAGTTTTCACCATTCCATGCAACCATATTGGCCTCGTGCTCCTATGATTTTACTGTAAGGTACAGTATTTTCTCTAACTGGATAAAAATAGAAAGATGATCTATTTTAATGTGACTTGCAATAGAAAACAGTTCCAGAGTGGACATACTGAAGTGCAGTTGATGTTGCTGTCAGATGCTTCATAAGCCATGTTGAAAATGCTTGGGCCCTTCAGTTAAAGGCCAGCTCAGTCACTCTGCTGAGCAATATCTGCTTTGTCAGATGCTTTCTGCAATCCTTTTCACATCACTCTACTGAACATAGTTGTATCCAGCTGTGATAATGTCTGATAAGAAGGTAATACCCTCTTAGATTAATATAGTTAGGTGAACTCATATGTTTCTGTGACACATTTTTATTTAGGTGTTTTATGAACAAAGTTTTTGTCCTACCAGTATCTGAGAAAGCTTTAGTAGTGTTCCACAGTGTGTATGCTGAAGCTCTTTAGGCAGTATTTCTGCAAGTTCCCCTGGCTACTCAGTATATGCTGAGAGTCTTATAGTGCAGTTGTTTTAAAGCTAATTTAAAATCCTAAAGAAGTTTGATTTGATACTGGGATTTCTCTAAGATACACAGTGTCATAAGTCAATGCACCGTGAAGTATTCCTGAATACCTCAATCACATTCTTTGATCTACAGTTTAATTTTCTAACATGGACTGAATGTAGTAGGCAGTACATTAAGAAATGGGAGAAGCCCTCTTGCCTCCATAAATGACTGCAAAGTTATTCCACAAATCATCTGAAGTAATGTCACTTCTGGTTGTGTCCTAATTGGTCTGACACCAGACCTAGAGAGGTTCTGTTTCCAAAGGGAAATCTTGTTAATTCTCAGTGCCTGTACATGTTGCTAAATCATAAATCTATCCAGTCTTCTGCCATAACATCATATAAAGTTGCATCATGAAGTTAACCCATTAAGCATTGAAGTGACTTGATTGTGTTGTCATGCTCTTCCCCTTTTTGACACCAACTATATATGCTTCAAGTTTGGCACTAATGTACTTCATGCAGTACTGAAATCTAGTGCAATTTCAGCTCTGACGTTTTTGTATGTGGAAATTGTCAGTAAAGATGGAGAGAGCTACTAGCTCACAAAGTGTTGTGTCTATAAATGCAGAGCTTGGGGACCTCTTCACAAAATTCACTCAAGGCATTATTTTTCTGTCCAAATACTTGTCATGACTAGGGACAGACAGCAGAATTGAAGAGATGAAAGGAAGATTTTTAACAGTTTTCTAAAACCATTGGGTTTGGTATGAGTGAACAAACAACAAAGAAGGCCAGGTGAAAGTCTTTGGAAAAGGTATCACAAGCAAAATATTCTGTATCATGGAGGAAAATTGCTACCATAAGAATTTGGGAACACCTCTTAAAGAGTATGTTGTACCTCTACCACATATCCTGTATTGTCATTTTACTGGATGGACCATACACTCCACATGCACATACATGCACACATCCTGTCATGTATGCACATGCATGTACACCACACACATGTGGATGTGTGGATATGAGTATATACACACATACACATACATTTCAATTTAAAAGTCCTTGATAAATATATAAAAGCTGGAGGAGAAGTTGGGATTCCAGTACATGACATTAATTATGGCTCTTGTTGAATCTACTCAAGGCCTGTGACTTCTTAGCCCCATTTGATAGGGGGGGCTAAATTTTGGTTCAGAGAACAGCATGGTATGGCAGTCCTTTAAAAACAGATTAATTGCAGTGTTATTTTAATAGCAGCTTAGTTATTATATTGTTAATTTATATTCTTCAGTGTGTTTGTTTGAAGCTCAGAATTACCTGCAAGCATGAGTTTATAGTAGATAACGGAATAGAGCATAGCATTGGAGCAATCCTTTACTGTTGGAGCTCTGTGATCTTAAATGTTACTGAAGCTTTATGGTTCACTGGTTTATAGTTTAACCAAACAGCTGCATATCTTAGGTCAGATTACCAAACTGCCGTGTAAGAGATGGGGGTTTTGTTTGTTTCAGGTAGTACAGCTAGTTTGGCACATAATCACAACCGGATATCTAAAAGAAATACTAGTAGGTTGAAAACAAAGTTAACAACGCTTAGCTTCATCCTTTGCAAATAGTATAATGTTTGAATGTGAGCACTGTAGTCAAGCTCCTGAAAAGAAACCTAGTTCACATGCCAGCTTCATAATGGGAGCTGAGGAAAAAAAGGATGTTGATTTGAACTTGAGTTTTTACATACCTGGGTATAATGATTTGGATTTAATCCCTGTCCAGTAAATGCTTCATTCAGACAAATTTTTTCTATACCATTTCCTTACTCTTTGGAAGAGCTCAGAAGAAATGCAGGCTAATTAAAGAGCAGATTGAACACAAATGAATCATTAAAATGGAAATACACAAAGTACTGTAACATTTCCAGAACTACTTTAGGTCTGCATGCATATTGTTAAACGTTATCTCTGTCAAAATTCAGTTTGGAAGAACATCAGTGTCATCTTTTACTGGAATCACCATTTTGTGTTTTTGGGCTCTACAATATAAAAAGGAAATCTTGGTGCATTAGTCACAGACAGTGCTCACCAAACTCTTAACAGAAGATCTGATAAATTGTAGAGCTTCATTAGGCTGGTATCAGGCCAGATCTTGAATCATATTCACAGAAGCTTGTCCCTGAGGCAAAAAGGCAATTTTTTTTAAAAAGTTGTATTATACTGGACATCATCTCTGCAACATACTGTAAAGTAAACCACTATCTCCAGCTCTCCCTCACTAACTAAGTTCAACAAGTTAGATCACAAAGAGATCTTACAGAATAAGGCTGATCATAAAATAAATTGGGTTTCACTTCAGTTAGTTATTCTTATTATCCTTGTATTCTTTTTCTCTTTTTTTCTTTCAAGGTGAAAAGGTGGGTGTTTGCTCATTTGCTCTCTTTTTTTCTTATTTTCCCCAAATGGCAAATGCCGTTCTATACCTAAATTGCTTCATAATGTTGATACTTCACTGGAACTGTAATGAAATAATCTCTTCAGAATATTAGTGTGGAAACAGTTAGATGTTCCTAGTTAATGCCTGAAGTAACATCATTGCCCTGACTGGCCTGTATCCAAAAGTAGCTCAACACTAAGCTCTCCTCTGACAGAAGTTTTTCTAGTTTGCAGGAAGAGCTTTTACAAGTCAGCACAGGAGTTAGAGACTAGGAGCAGGGGCGTGAATTGTGTGATACACATGTAGTAAACTAGCACTGAGTTCTGTGTTGCTCTTGAAAGGTTCTTGGCTTTATACATCCACATGCCACTGTGACTTCTGCCTGGTGTGGTTGTGTGTGAAAGCTGGCATTAGTCGTTGAGTGGGCTTTTATGGATAGCAGCCTCTAAACAGCTGATTCACACCCACCTATAAACACGATGTATGAACACATCTTGTAACCTAAGAGCAGTAGTAAAGCTTTCATGAATAAATATTTATCATAAATATATTTTTCTTACCCAGAAGGATGTAGACTTGAGGAGTTGTTCTTTGTGCTTCCATATGTGCATTTTCATAGAATTACTTCCTGAAGTAACTTTTGAACCTATTGAAAACTTAACCAGGTTTGACAGGAAACTTGTAGTCTAAATTTACTAAGCTTTTACAAATTTGATGGAAACTCATGAGCATGCAAGAGAGGGAAACCCCAAGTACTGCCTCAAGGAAGGTAGGAGACGTAGCGTGAATTCACCACCTGTCTAATCTTCTTACTGATCTGCTAGCTCCTCATCATGCAGCAACAGGCTGCCACAACACATGCGTTGCACAGACACTGGTACCTGAAATGATACTTGCTGCCTCTTTTTTCCCAGCCAGTGGTGAAGGTGCAGGGGCATTTGGTAAGGGTAGAGTGAGGGTGAGGACAAGGTAGGAGGTAGGCAGGGCAAACTATATTTGGGTTGGTAAAAGTGTTTTGGTAGGGGAGCATAGGTCTTCGTGACACTGCTATGGGTGGTACAAAGTACAAAATCTATAGCATAGCAGGCTTTTTCTCTTCTCATAAAGTCTTGTTTAGAATAAGCAGTCCACTTGCAATACATGTGCAGCTTATGAATTGCATGTCAGGTGCGTGTAAAACAAATAAACTGTGGAGAAATGAGGGAAAAGTTATACTTTTAACAATTGCAGTGTTAAAAAGTTTAAGAAAATGCACTCATACAGGTTTTGGGGTGTCTGTGATCAGTGCAGATGTGACTGAAGTTGTAGCTTCATACATGATATGGGTAAAAATAGCAGTTCTAAGTGACACACCTGTGATTGTACAGGCTGTACAAACCTGTAAGGGACCCTAAAAGCCTATGTGGTTGTCTGGCCCATTTTTTAAGTTCATGCTGCTAACTATATAGATATACTTACAGCTAAAGTAATGCAAGCACACCTACTTGTGCTGTGAATGCATCTTCACTTTGCAGTATAGCCATCCTGCTGTGGTAAACAGTTTCTTAGAAAAATTGCATTGCCCTCTCAGTCTGCAGAATGTGATGGAAATTGACTCTGAGGAAAATATTGTCACCATGGTGGTTTTGGAAGCTGTGCTATAGACAGTGTTTCTCACTTTGGATTGCAAAGTTGTTATGAGAACCATCATTAATTTGTTGCTTAATTAACATCATTAACTAATCATCATTAAATTGTTAATTAATTAATTAATGGTTCTTAGTCCTGAGACTGAACATTTTTTTGAGCTTTCACTAGTAATTATTTATATATTAAAAAAAGATATCAAGGCAGGCTCCCAGTCAATCTGTTGAACTTGAACTAAGTTGCAGTACTCTTAACCTCTAATCTGCTTCTGACTTTTTACAGCATGACTTCATACAACCACCATATTGTCCTACTCTTTTTTAAATTGATTTTTTTTCATGTAGATCTAAAGTTATCTTCTTTAATCTTAGTTTTCAGTTATGAGCATCTGTCTTTCAAGAATTAGTAGAGAGCTAATGTGGTAAGGAAGGCTAACACTATTACTTAGAAACACTAAAATTTGTTTCCTTACCTTCTTATAACCAAATGTAGGAGGATGAAAATGCTGAGATGGTCTTTTGCTCCTCTGTCCAGCAAAATAACTTGTTTATTTTAGATCTCAGGTACTAGGAAAAAATTAAGAGGGTTGTTGCTATGGCATAGCCATTGTGCTGATACCACTCTCCTTGTTTATGAAGGAAATAACATCTACATATTAAACAAACTGACCCTGCTATCTCCAGTGTTTGCTATTTTAGCTGAATTGGTTTGAACTTACAGTACTTCCAGTGTGGTTGGTCTGATAATGAGCTGTGCTTGTTAAGTATTGTTATTTTTCCCAATAAGAGCAAGGCAAAGAGACCTCTGTGATTGTTACAGAAGTAGGAAAGCATATAATTGACCCCTGTGTGAAAATCTGGGCTGTAGAAAATTTGATTACAGCTGACAGCCCACAAAATGTGCTGTGCTGTGCAGCCTGTGGACTTTTCTCAGCAGTATATACAACACAAGAAAGAGGAACAAATCTTTGTTTTGTGCCATCATATGGGGTCTTCTCAGTGTGTTACTATCTGAAAGTTCTTGGTTTGAATCCTTTTTTTCATGACTGAGGTGTCTTTTACCTATATTTTAATCCCACCCCCTCTTACATCTCTCATACTTGCTGTTAATTGCATTGATGGACATGGCATCTCTTGGGACAGTAGCTGGGAGAAGTAGAGGACCTCAGAATTGTTATTTTCTAAGTATTTTTTATCAATCAAGGCTCAAAAGAAAAATTGCTGTGAAAATATGAACTAGTGGAATTAACTATGTAATGCAGCTGATCTGTGTAGTACAAATTTCTTACTAAATTATAATATTGTTTTACAGAAACACAGTATCAAATTTGAGAATGTGCATGACTGAGACCTCTAAATGAATGTGTAATTTTTATTTAAATAAAGACCCCATAGCTAATGATACCAAAAACTTAGAAAAATCATAAGTTGTGCTAATATCTTTCAGGGATAAAATTCCCCAGCCATCAAGAAATATAACAAGAGTATTCTAGCCTACATTTTTTCTTCTGTTTTAATAATGTCCCAACAACTGCTCCGTGGTGCCAACTTTGATCTCAGTTTCTGCAACAGGACACAAAGATGGCTTTGCCCAGTGGGGTTTAATTTATGCAAATCAGCAGATGGCTTTGCAGGAGTATGATTTGTTATGTTTCCTAAGTGGATGAGTTTGCTTTTTTAAATACCCTGGCAGCAAGAGATTTGTCAATATCTTGCATTATATTTTTGAAATGGCCTTTCAATTACTTTAATTGTGGTTTGTTTGATTTTTTTTTTTCCCTCTTTCTCTCCCTCCTTTATTCTCTCTATAGATTCTGGGACTTTTCCAAGCCTAATCCTTTGCTGGAAACAGTTGAGCATCATACGGAATTTACATGTGGTCTGGATTTAAGTCTTCACAACCGTGGTCAGGTAAGAGCTGGGATGAATTTACTTTTCACTTGCCTGTTACAGCCACTGTGGTCATGGCTGGGCTGCAGGACTCAGGTCCTGGATAAGTCACCAGATTGCAGTAAGCTTCTGGAAGTGAGTCTGGCTGAATGCTTATTAAATAAACCTCATTTCAGGTCCATTTTTATTTGTAAAGTAGTTCCTTGCATTGGGTAGGAGAGGAGGGCAGGACAGACAAGATTGCAAAATCAGATAACTGAAAGCCACAGTGAGCTCTGGGAAAATGAAGTGTTTTATTTCGGAAGGAAGAGTAGTAGAGAAGAGTCTAGAATGCTAAGCTGAGATACAGAGCTTTCTTCCATCTACTTAAGTTGTCAAGTTAAATATTGATAGTGTCAGACATGATGCCTAGACCTGGTTTGGCATACTGCTTGGAGGACTAGGAGAGGCTTAATCTGTGTCTGAAATTCTAAACCCGTCAGCTATTCATGTGAATAAATAGAACCTGTTTTATCCGTGGCACTTATTTATGTACTGGTTCTGTAAGAATTCCCCTCTCCTTCTGTTGCTACAGTTGTTTCTATTTTGTAAACAGAGGATTTTTTCTTTTTTTGTAGTATGAAGTGGTTTTTTTCAGACAAGAAACTCGGAAAAACTGAAGTTAATTATTTGCTTTAAAATGAGAAAGCCTTTAGTTTTCACACAAAAATTACTGTAAGTGTATTAACTGGTCCTAATGCACTATTTAATGTGCCAGAGATATAATTTGCATCTAGATTCTTCTCAAATTCACAGTAAAATGAATTTTTTACCCCAGATAAAAATTGTAACATCTGTATTCAAATTCTGTTTGGACAAAGCAAATTAAAACCATCGTAATTGTGGCAAAAGGACACAGGAGAAAGGTGTAAGTTTGGCAAAATACTTAGCTTACTGCACGTGGAACCATTTTACCCAAATGATAGTTTGATGGGGTTTCTGCCTGGTTGGTTTTTCCTTAAATTCTTGCTTCAGTGGTGCTGCAGTAACTGTTCACACGGTCGTGCTGTGAACCACATAGGGGAATTTGTAAGGCTGAATAAAAGCTTTCAAGGTTCAGGTTGTTTTTCATCAGTGCAAGGCAAGAACACTTAAAGGCTGGTTGCTGGGGATTGACACTTCATCCCAAGTGACTGCTTAGATGTGATTTTGGCTGCTCTGGGTCCAGAGGGAGCAGCAAGCATAGCATAGCACTAAGGGCTTCACAGTCCCACAGCAGTGCTCAGCTTTCCATGAAGTTGGTGTGAGTTTTGCATTTGATCTGAATGAAGAGAGAAGATTTTTTCTTTCATTTTGTATAGAGGATGTGATTACTTTGACTATAAGCCCATTGAGTCATGATAGATAATGAATTGAAACAAAACTGCTGCACCTGCACTTGTATGTTGAAAAAAAGGAAAATGATGGTGTGCATACCCATCAACATTAGGGCATTTGTGCATTCAGGTATCTTTTTTTCCACACAGAAATTCTACAAGTCTGATGTTGGACTTAGTGCACCAATCTGTAAATCTAGGGTACATATCCATATTTACTGCGTGCCAATGTGCGTTCCAGACAGAAGTTTGGCATTTACAACAGCTTTGATATTCCTCTGGTTTTTTCCATTGAGTTGATTTAATGTATTGTGAGGGTTGGATATCACAGCAATGCAAAATGTGAATTTTTTTTTTTTTAAAGAAGTTTAAAAACCTGTGATAAAATTAAACTCTCGCTAAGTTAAAGAGTGAACACAAGGGAAACGTAACCCCCATTTTCAAAGGAAGACCCATGAAACACCATCTTGAGTACTTTGTTCAGCTCTGAATAGGACATGGACCTGTTGGAATGAGTCCAGAGAAAGGCCATGAAGATGATCAGAGGGCTGAAGCATCTCTCATATGAAGACAGGCTGAGAGAGTTGGGGTTGTTCAGCCTGGAGAAGACAAGGCTCCAGGGAGACCTTGTAGCAGCCTTCCAGTACCTAAAAGGATCCTCCAAGAGAGCTGGAGAGGAACTTTTTACAAGGACATGTAGTGATAGGACGAGGGGTAACGGCTTCAAACTGAGTGATCATTGAGTTAGATAGGTATAAGGAAGAAATTCTTTACTGTGAGGGTGATGAGACACTGAACAGGTTACCCAGAGTTATGGGTGGAAGTGTTCAAGGCCAGGCTGAAAGGGACTTTGAATAACCTGGTCCAGTGAAAGGTGTCTGAGTGCATGTCAGGGGAGTTGGAACTAGATGATCTTTAAGGTCCCTTCCAGCCCAAACCATTCTATGATTCTATGAACACCTGCTGAATAGTTGCTTCCAGTATGAGCCCTTGGAGTCTTTCCCTGGCTTCTGCATCCATCCAACATATATTATTTGCTTAAATTTTATGCTGCTGTTCCCAATATGTAGGTTGCCTTTATGGCTGTTGTTTATCAATCTGATGACGAGCTCCATTATTTGTTTTCTTCATGTACTTGCATGATTTGTGATTTTCACTGTGTGCTTTATAAGGAGTTATGACTTGAGATTTGAACTGCTTCTCTCCTCCAGGGAGAGAGGGATCCAGGGAGAATGCAGAGTATTTTATTTATAATGGACAAGCTATTCATTTGTACTCAAATTAAGTACCATTCTGGTCATTAACCTTTGCTTTCATTCTTAATGATGTTTTTTGTTGTCTAGACAGATTATGTTTTCTTTGGCTTTGCACAATGAACTTCAGCATTTTTCAAGTATTTTTTACATGTCAAGGAAAAAATTATCTTCACTACTGAAAGTGTTCAGAATAGATATTGTGATTAAGTAGCTAGTAATCTAGGAATTACAAGGCATTCCCATGGAACTGACTGAGCTTTGAACAGAACCCACAGGCAGAGAGTAGGTACATGCAGGCAGGCTGGTTCTTGTGTTAAAGGAGGCAGCATGTGGAGAGAAATCTGGTCGTAAGGAATGTGAAGAGACCCCCTTGTATTAGCTAGATGAAACAGAAAACTCCTTCGTGCTTAATTAAATATTCTAGTATCTATTTTGGATTATCTGCCTCTGTGTAAAGTAGGTGTTTTTTGAAAGCTTTGGATTTTAAAAATCAGATGTTGTTTGCTTTGAGGTTTTTTTCCCCACCATAATGTTAGTGCCAGGTTCATAGAAATTTGAGACAACAAACAAACTTTCAGGTGCATAGAAAAATGTGTATTTTTCAGTGCAAAGTGTTTACAGAAATGATCCTCATGATATTCAAGGTATTTCTCTGTTAAATTGCAAGTGCTGATATGAGAGTTTGCCAGGCATGTTTTCCAGGAGAAAATACAACCAACTCTAGCTTTCAGCCGAAGTAGCCTAGGCACACATGAGAACAGTGACAAGACCGTAAGCACCAAAAATCTTTTAAATTTGTGATGACGTGTATTAAGAACTGAGCAAATCTGTTTATCCTGTCAGCAACATTAAGAGTATGCAGTTTTTTAAACCAGATAGTTCTTTCCAAAGTTTAGGGATAAGAAAAACAACTAAGGTTTGCTTCCTTGTATATACAGTAGATAAACATAGGATGTATGTAGAGATTAAAATTGGTAATCAGCTATAAATTATTCCTCGCTTGGGGCTGGTGATGCTAGACCACGTAGTGGAGTTGTGCTCTGTAGCTCACTGGATTTCTTACTTCTCTCCTGATATTTTCTTTCCCTGTATGTGATCTGTGAATGTTCTGAGGAATAAAAATATAATACTCCTTTAAGCCATCTCTTCCTGGGATTTTGCTGTGTTTACATTCATGTTTACATGCTGTAGGTAACTTCCTTTGGTATTACTTCTACAGCTTTATTTAAAAGCAGCCTTTTTCTTCTGTTATAGGTTGAATGCCATATGAGAGTAATGTACCAATTTTAAATATATTTAGGCAATCCATTAATGACACAGATAAAAAGTACAGATCCTGCAAACATTCCCTTCTTGTCTTGATTCTGAAATTATTTCCATAAGTATAGAAAGAATAGAAAATACACGTATCATGAATTTCTTTAAATCGTGGACAAAAAGATACCCAGCCCTTTCTGTTGCAGTTCTAAAACTATTTTGCCTACCACAAATGTAAAAAAACCTGATGCTCTGAATTTCGTCTGAAAATGTTTTTTAGCTGCACCTCACATCTCTTCTGAACTCTGTAAAGCAGCCAGTGGAAAGTATAAATTACTGTTTTCCATTGATTCAGTCTTTCTGTCGTGCTGCTGAGAACAGGATTAAGTATCTAATGGGAACAGGAGAGAAATCTTTCCATTTCTCTATACTTCTGTGCTATGAACAATGACATTCCTAAACTGCAAGGATATGTGATTTTCAATGGGAGTGATGGCAAGTGGCTTAGAGCACTTGGTATGTGAAAAGCACATTAGACATCTGTGACATGCCAGATCAGAGCAGGACTCCACAATGGACAGTGCTGAGGTGCTCCCTTTGGAAATGTTCAGCTCCAAATGAGAATGAACCAAGTGTCAGTTCTCTAGTTCAAAATTATCTGTTATCTGAATGCATGCTGAAGTCTAGGTTTTAGAATAACTTGTGTTCAAAACAAATAGTGATCACTTAGGATTTGCTTCTACTGTGATGTGTGTGTTTGAATCATAATTACACTACAACTGGGCAGCTGTCTGTGTAAATAGCTATTTCTGTCAACAAGTTTGGGAGGAAACTTGTTTTCTCTAATCCTCTGGCTGCACCTCCTTTTTTTCCCAATTCTCCTTCCCATCCCACCTGGTGGGGTCGGGGTGAGTGAGCAGCAGCGTGGTACTCAGTTGCTGGTGGGGATTAAACCATGACACACACAACAACCCGTATTATGGAGACAGTGATGGTACCAGTGTGGTACCCGTGGCTCTTGTGCTCTGTGTTACACTTGGCCTTGTGATTCAGCCTTTCTGAACCTTCAGTCTCTTCTTCCTAAAGCTGTGGGGTGTCACCATCACGTTGTGCCAAACCACAGTCTTCTTCCTTGCACCTGGCCAGGGGTAGTTAGAGCTGAGAGGAGGTGCCTGCATTGGTCTGTTGATCACATGAAACCGATGGTATCCTGCATCACTAAAATTTTAAAAGCTGTAATTTCTTACTAGTAGGAGGGAGGCCATAGCCAAACTGCATACACTTGAGCTGTGTGCCCTGAAGGTAGCTTGAAATCTAGTTCTAAATTCGTCCAGCTCTATGGAGAAATTTTTGATCATTGTCAAGTTTTGGTGTGCAGGTTTGTTCTGCTCCCTGATTTCTTTGTGCAGCTTTTGCAGTGTGCTGCATTAGCTGTGCCAACACAGGAAGCAAAAGGGACAGGAGGGGCTGCAGAAGTTGGCTTAAGCAGTATAGCCAAATATAAATGCAGATGATGTCTTTAGTAAGGCTGTTTGGCTATGTATTTTGCTGTTCATTTAAATTAATTGTGGACGCTCAAGAGGCCCAGAAATGTTGATTGTTCCGTATAAAAGTGGAGTTACATCTTGTGGAAATGTACAGAAAAACAGACTTTCTCTGCTTTTTTCTTTTGATTGCTTGTTCTTATCTTTTACACTTAATTACTGAGGACCTGATAGCTTCCACCCAGCTGTTGTGGCTATCCCACTGCTATAATTATAACACTATTTGTACTTCATTTTAGTGTTTCCTTATGGTCCTTCTCTAGGATGCTACTAAAGTTATGCAGCTTCTCTGATTCTTTGAGATAAAAGGAACCTACTTACCTAATTCCAGAGTGGATTTTTTCCAGAAAATACCAGATTTCACCAGCTGCAAGTGTTAAACCAATCTGAACACCTTATTGAGTTGGATGGGCTAAAAGAAGGTGATATTTCTTACTGGTGCTTCTGGTATGTCTTTCCCAAGCTGTGAAAATTAAACTTCCACTGTGTAAGTCAAAGCTAGCCACTCGTGAGTAATGGTCACTCTTTGCAGTATCAGCAAAAGTCTCTTGGTGTTTGGAAAGGTTTCTGTCAGGCATCACAATTCTGTAAAAGCTGCAAGTGTATGGAGAGGAAAATCAATTTTGATACTGAAGTACTGGGAAGGGTAGGAGACAGTAGTTTCTTACTCGGTAAATGTGTTGCTTGTCCATTTTATTTGGTGCAGTGGCTTACAAATACTTGGTACTTCTGTGAGCCCTGTCTTTTAGTCAGTGTAGTGGATTCTGTTTCTCTCCTGCATGACCAGTAAATGTTTGAGAAGTCCCAGTGAATTGCACTAGTGAAGCTCATAGGAAGACAACAGGATTTTGCAGCTGTTACTGTTTGACTTATGATTGTTTGGGATTATATCCCCAAAGGAAGGAACTTAACTCTGAGCTGAAGGATGGAAGATTGGATAGGGTCACTGGAAAACAGAGTTTTCACTGATGTAAATTGACTGCATTTGGGGTCACCAAGGTCAGTATCTGCACAGAAAGGCATTTTGCAGTTCTAGTGTATCTTGTACAGAACTTAAAACTGACTTAGCAGTTAAACCAGTTCTTGAAAGACTGAGGTGATGTCTTTCTCCTAATTTTTAGAGTTACAGAGGAATTGCTAGAAAATCTGTGGAGATTTCAAGGACTTTTCTCTAACCTGCAACTCACATCTCCATTTCCTTTACAACTTACTGATGAAATGCACACTTGGAAGACTTGCATTTAGGAATGTGTGGCATGACTTCCAAGTCATCTTCCCATTGCCCATGTCAGAGCAACAGAACAAATGTTGAGACAGCTCCCTGCTTCTTAGATCAGTTCTTTGTGACATATCTTTGCAATGTGAAAAATAATGCCCCTGAAGTTTTTTATCTTTTTTTTTCCTTAAGAAAAAAATGAATTTTTTAAACAGTATTTGGAACATCTGTTTCTGATAACTCTAGTTTCTAGATCTTTGTAAGAAGTTCTGTTCTGGGGTTTGTTTCATTATTTCCAGTGTCTTTATTGGAGATAATAATTAAATCAAGGTGTGTTCTTTCAAAAGTAAATTTAAAAAAATATTGGTGTTACTGCATATTGAAAATCAAAAGTTTTATTTGCAAATAAAACTTCAATTCCTGTGTAAAGGTTGCATTGTGCAGTTCAGTCCGGCCACTGCTAACCAAACAGGCCACAGCAG